>JANGFH010000786.1:0-20889 GCA_025758715.1 Glaciozyma martinii | reverse complement strand
GGTGCGCGAGGAGGAGGAGGCGACTTGGGTGGACGCGCTCGACGTGGTGGTGGAAGTGGACGTGCGGGACGAGGTCGAAGTGGAAGTGGAGGTGGTGGGAGCTGCTGTTCGTGTGCTAGAAGTAGCGGTGGAGGTGTTTGAGCGCGAGGAAAAGGCCGAAGAAGAGGTCGAAGGGGAGGAAGTTGGCGAAGCGACGAGATCCTCGTCGGGCTGCGCTCAAACAGTCAGCTCCCCTCTCCGAATACACCAGTATACTCACCCTGAGCACTAGCAATCCCTCCTTGGGCGCCTCGTGGATCTCCTTTAGCAAATGAGCACCCCCTCTCGAGACCGCCAGCGCCTCCCCTTGAAGGAACGCCTGCAGCAGGCAGTGGGCAAAGGCGACCGCTACAAAGACTTGGATGAGACGGTGGTGCGAGAGGCGTTCCTTGAGCGTGCTGATCGAGGCGAAGAACTTGGTCGTCAAGGCGATCATGCTGCGGTCGGAAAGGGGAGGAAGGTGGACAAGGAGGAAGGAGGAGGCGCCGGGCTTCCAATGAATGAGGTCAAGGCCAGCCTGAGTCGTAATAGGGAAAGTTGCAAGAGGAAGGACACAAAGGAAGGAGTAAGAGAGAGCGACGCCAGCTCGACCTCTCCCCCTTTCAAACCCACGGACCTCGCTGCGAATTGCGAAGCTGGTTTCAGCCCTTTTGAACTGATCTCTATCCTCGCCAGGATCTCTGAGTCTTCAGTCCCTGCTCCCAAAGCCCACCTCGCTACTGTAGCGAAAGCTCTCCCAAAACGACCTGGGCCCTAGGAACGACGGCGCCACTCGACGGATAAATTGCACCGCTCTCCCCAACTCCAAGCTCCGGCTACACTCGAGCATCCTCCCCAACCGGCCGCACCTTCTCCTTCCTCCCCTCGCCCGCAAACATCTTCCAGAACTTCTGCGCCGCATGCTCCATCGCTCCCCTCCCCGTCTCCGCATTACTGACGAACCGATCCGCCCCCCACTTCTCCACCTTCCTCCCGACCGCCCTCTGCGGTGCAGTGCCCGCGCGTGGACTGCTGAGGGGTTCGATGGGGGAAGCGGAGGAGATGCCGACTGGAGGGAAGGGGTAGGCGGCAAAGAGGCCTGTTGAGAAGATGAGGGCTGATTGTGAGAAGAGGGTGTGAGAGGGGAGGGAGGCGTGGGAGAGGGGGTGCTGGGAGAGGGGAGGAGGGAGAGCGGTGGTGAGGGGGAGGGGCCAGGGATGGGGGAGGTACGAGATGGATTCCCGGCATTGCATGATGTGCGCGAGGGTGAGGTTGGTCGACGCCATTAGGAGCTTTGGGGGCTCGAGGTGGTAATCTGTTGTGCGTTCTGGGTGGTCGAGAGGGTGGGCGGTCGAGGAGGGGACGACAAACGAGACCTCTCGCACGTAGGTGACGTCCTGCGACCCCAGCAGCTGCAATCCACACGCCAGACAATCAGCTTCCTCCTTATGACGCCGTAGTCCCGCATAGCTTCCCACTCACCCTGTTGACCCACCGGGGCGAATCCTGCTGCACTCCCAGCAGCCGCTCACTTCGTATCGTCCCGTCGGGCAGGAAAGACCGATCCAGGACGTCGACGCTGATGACGTGCGGCGCGAGAGGGTTGGGGTACTTGTTGAGCACTGCGTAGACGTGCGCAGGCCAGGGGAAGGGGAAGGAGAACTCGGTGTTGAAGAGGGCGACCATTTGGAGGGCACGTTCGGGATGGGATGGCGCCGGGGCGCTTTTGAGGGAGGAGTTGGTGGGATCGTCTAGCGGTGTGGAAGGGTCTGAGGCACAGAAAGAGCGAAAGGACAACAGGTGGCGTAAGGACGGAGGGAGAGCGTCGACAGCGCGGCAACAGCTGAGATGAGGCGCGCCCGGCTCCCGGTCTGACCGACGACAGTCTCGAGATGGGCTAGGAGCAGCTCACCCTGCGCTCTTCCAAGAGCTCCTTAGCACTGCCCTGGGCTCCAATTAACCGCACGAAAGCTACTTGTCCAACGCCATCTCGTCCTCCCCCTTGTCCTCGGTCGAGAGCACCGCAATCTGCTGCCACCTACCCGTGTACGTAGCTGCAACCAAGCCCAACAGCATCAGCTCGATCCCGATCCGCTCCCCAAGGCCAAAGGACTCACACTTCCAGAGGCGAACCTTGGCATCCTCCTGCGCTGTCGACAACACCGTCCCCGTCACGTTCCAATCGACCTTGACGCCTCCGACGCTCCCATTCCTCCCGTTCCCCTCCTCGAGCTCCGCGTCCATCTCCCCGCGCCATTCCTCCTCTCCCGCACCTTCCTCAAGCGAAGGCGTGTGGACTTTCCAGACCCTCGCTCGACCGTCGCGTGATCCCGAAGCGAGGAGCTGGTACGAACGACCCGAAGCTGGGGCCCAGGAGAGGGAAGAGGTTGGAGGGGGTTGCGGGGAGAAGGAGGATGAGGGGCGAGGGGGCAGGAGGTTGAGGTAGTTGGACCAGGGGGCGTGATCGGGGAGGTGGAAGAGCTGTCGAAACGCAGTCCCAGTCAGCTCCTACTATCCTACAAGAGGGGAAAAGGAACGGAACGCACACGAATGATCCCTGAAGACCCAGCAGCCACGGCGATACGCTCCCCCCACCAAGCCTCCTTGCACCAGCTCAACGCCCACCCTCCATCACTCTCCACCGCCCCGCCTTTCCGTCCCTCGCTACTCCCACTCCCAGCACTACTCGCTAAGCTCGTGCCCGGCGCCCCCAACTTGGACGGACTCGCCTCTCCAAACCCTTTCGCCGCTCCCGCCATCGGCGCGCTCCCCGGCGTCGAACTCCCGCGCTCCGTAGCCGTAGTCGGTCCGACGGGGAGTAGGGAGAGGTCGATATCCTCAATCAGAGTCCAATCGGCGAGCGAGACGGGGTTGAGGCACTCCCATAGTCGCAGGTGCGAGTCGGACGAGACGACGGCCAACTTGAGTCCAAACTCGGGCGGAGAGAACTCGAGGTCCCTGATCGTCCCCCGCGCGTCCGTGAGCGCTACACGCTGCACCCACTTCTTCCCGCCTTGAGGTGCGCCAGGAGCGCTGGGGACCCGCACTTCCTCCTCTGTCCAGACTTTGACGACGCCGTCCACGCCTCCGCTGGCGAGGAGGGTGCCGAATTCGGGGTGGCCCCAGACGACCTTGAGGACGGGCGCATCGTGCGCTTTGAACTCCTGCGGGGAGCCGTCCCAGAGGCCGGAGGAGGGGTTGAGGGAGGCGACGCGGACGGTGTGGTCCAGGGAGGAGGTGGCTAGGCGGGTGCCGTGCAGGTTGAAGGCGAGGTGGCTGATCAAAGAGTCGTGCGAGGTGCTCAGAAGGGAGGTTTGCATCGCGGGTGACGAGGAGGAGAGAGAGCCGGACGTCGACGAACGCGAGCGCGACGACTTCGACGACTTCTCGAGGGAGCTCGCCTGCCTCTGAGCCTCCTCGCTCAGCGAGGCTGCTCAGGGCTGAGCGAAGCTAGGGTCAAGCTCTCCACTCCTCCAGGAACGTCGAACAAAGCCCAGCTCGATTCAATCACTTCGGTTCCTTCCTCTTGACCCCCTTCTTGACCGGCTCCTTCTTCTTGTGCGCCTCAATAAGCTCGGCCACCGCTCCAGCTCCCTCTCCCTCCAAGAACGCTCTGCAATCCTCCTTGGTTGCCTCTGGATGCCCGAGCTGGAACTGCACGACGAGCTGGAGGATGTGCACCGTCGCTGCTGGGCTATTCTTGATCGCTGGGAGGAGGGAGAGGACCGTCGTTCCCTGCGAGAGGTGTCAGCTAGGGAAATAGGAGTGAGGAGAGAGCACGCACGTCGAGAATGGGCGGGTCGAACGCGTGCTTGTCGAGTTCGAAAGCGAGGACGCGTTCGACAAAGTGGTTGTAGAGCACGATGAGCTCAGACGTATTTTCCGAGTCTGCGGAGAAGGAGTGAGCTTCAGCCCGTCGATGAGAGGGATGCGAGACGCACCACCTCCGACCTTGGTGGCGTCCACCACGAGGCTCCAAAGCAGGCTCGACTCCCAACGCGTATTGGGCGAAAGCGGCGGCATATCATGCACGCAAAGACTCCTCAACATCATCCCTGTTCCCCTCATCAGCTTCGTCCTCCCAGCCCAAGAACAAACATCGAAAGTCACCCATCTGCTCCCGATCCCCCTCTCTCACCACCGCAAACTTCCTCACTCCCCCGGCCAGCAAGTAGCTCGCCTCCCTCGCCTTGTTAGCCCACGTCCAATCCGCCGAAGCCCACTTGATTCCCTCCCTAACGACCTTCTCCCCAAGCCAGATCGTCCGCTTCTTCTCGATCGTCATAAAGTCGTACAGCGGAAGGAGGCCGCACGAGAGGTAAAGACGTTTTTTGGTGGCGGGTGATAGGGCGGAGAGGAGGAGGGGGTGGAGAGGGGTAGGCGGGGAGGTGAAGAGGGTGGCGAGGGTTCGGGAGGAGGTGATGGAGAGGCGACTGTCGGGTGCTGGGGCAGGGTGAGAAGGTGAGGAGGGGAGGAAGGCGACAGAGGGATCGTAGAGGAAGACGAGGGGGTGGAGGTTGAGTTGCTCGATGAGCTCCATGGCGAGAAGGGGGTCTTTGCCTGCGTCAATGTCAGAGGTGCGCGACGCGAAGGAAGCGAGGACGCACCACCGAGCATCTTATCCAGCTCAACTCCTACTCGCTCACGACTGATCTTCTTCCCATCCCTCAGCGAATCCTGCAACCCAAACTTGAGCTCCTCACCCTCTGGCTCCACCTCGCGCCACTCACCCGAATCTCGTCCCTCCCAATCGCCTCGATCAACTCCCGATCCAACACAAACTCCCTCCCAAACCTCGCCGCGAACCTGACAGCCCTAACGACCCTGAGAGGGTCATCTCTGAACGTCTCGAACGGCGGCATCGGTGTCCGGATCGTCGGAGTCGAGCCTGGGATGAGACCGAGATCTGCGAGACCCTGGTTCGTCTGGTCCTCAATAGCTTCGGTGCGAAGGTTGTAGAAGAGGGCATTGATGGTGAGGTCGCGACGTAGGGCGTCATCGAGAGGGGTTCCAAAGGACTGTGCGAAGGGGGAGTCAGTGAACCGCAAGGGATGAGAAGATGGGACGCACGACGCCGTTCGGGATTCGACTGTTGTTGTCGTACGTCTCGTTCCCGCGTTGCTGGACAAAGTCGACGGAGAGGGAGTCGACGTTCGCAGTGGCGGTCTCGAGATGCTTCGACTGCTCCGGCTTGGCCTCAATCTTTGTGAGCTTGCCCATCTGTTGTTCGGGAGGTCAGCGTACCATCTAGTGGATCTGGGAAGAGCGACGTACGAGGTCTGGTCGTCCGATAGACTCGAGGTACCGCTCGAGCAAAGTCGCGAACTTGAGTCCGGTGAGAGGTCCCGGAGAGATGGTCACGTCGATGTCGTCTGATGCGTGGCCTAGGAGCTGCAGAAAGGGCGTACCCTGGTCAGCTCCACCTTCGTAAAACAGCTCTCTTGGGCGCTCTCGAGCTCAAGCTCAGTCCCTGCCAGACGTGTAGCTCCTCCCTCCCTCGTCGCAGCTCCCGAGCCTCCAGAGCTCGCAAAAAGCCAACTCACCTTGTCCCTAACCCACCCACCCGCAATCCTAAGCTCCACCAGCCCGCTACCCCTCAGTTCACCGACCCACTCCCCCTCCTCATCCTTGACTCGAAGCTGGTCCACCTCCCCCGGGTGCTCGTCGATCCACCTCGCACAGTCCACCAGGAGGGCGAAGAGCTTCTTCTCCTCCTTGGAGAGCTCGATACGGAAGTCTTGAGCGCGGGTCGGCATGGTCGTGTGGAGGAAGCGAAAGGGGGTTCGAGAGAGGGCGTGGTTGCAGAGCTTGGGAAGGCGAGGGAGAAGGCGGAGGAGCATGGGGTGATTAGGCCTGCATCGTAGGAGCTGTCGGCCTTGAGAAAGAGCTGAGGGTGGAGTGTGGAGGAGCAAGAGACCTCGAGCTCAGCTGCTTGAAGAACGTCCGCTGCCCGACAGCTCTTGAACTCCTACCTCAACCTCGTTCCCCTCAAACCTCTAATAGAATGCCTCCACCACCACCCCAAATGGCCGGCGCCGAACAGCCCACCATCGTCTCCAAGCGTGAGTCCCCAGGGCTCTCCGCTTCGGCTCTTCTGACCTCTCTCCTCCTCAGTCAAGATGGGCGCGACGATGGGAGGTATGGTCGGCCTGACGATCGGATTCCTTTTCGGAGGCTTCGCTATCCTCAGGTACGTTCGCTCTGGGCTGTCGGCGGCGCGGTGGAGCTCACTCTCGACTGCACAGGAACGGCGCAGGACCACGAGGGTTCCTCCCTTCTCTCTCGGGCTACATGCTCACCTCTGCCGCCACCTTTGCCTTCTTCATGTCCAGTGCGTTCTCTCGCTTTCCCAGTAACACCTTAGCTGATCCAGGGCCGCAGTCGGAACGGTCATTCGGACGGACGGCCTTACGATGCGCGAGTGGGCGGAGCAGGAGATCCTGGCGGGACGCGCGGGGCCTGGAGTGCTGGCACCTTGGAGCTTGGGAGGTAACGGTGGGAGTGAGCTGCTCCGGGAGTGGGAGAGGACGCAGAAGGGAGGTGACCGATGAGGGAGGAGTGGAACGCGGAAGAATCTCCCCTCGAGTGGTGGAGGCGGTGGGAGAGCTACGGGGACAACGTGGGAGCTCCTGGGACAAATTGCTCCTGGTCTGATTCGTATGGAGTCTGGGAGGAAGCTGACGACGACTGCCCGCCTCTGCTCTCCTGGATCAGCCTGCTCTCGCGCGACTTGCTCTTGACCTTGCTGCTTGCTGTGTCCTGTGTCCCCGGGGACTCAATCTGAGCCTCCTCTCCGCTTCCAACCTGTCCTGGGGCAGCTGCGTCGAGCTGCTCGACCCTGCTTCCCCAATTCCGCGCTACGGACTCTGCTTACGACTGCTCAAGAGACTCGCTCGACTCGTCGCCCAGATTCGAGATCCTGAAGCTCTTGAACACGCTCCATCGCCTTCCAAACAAGCAGCACCTCCTAATCGTGCACGAACGTCGGCGCGTGCAAGTTCGAACTTCATTCGCGTCTCTCTCTCCTTCCTCCCGCTCCCTCCAGCAGCAATCATGCCACCCAAGACGCGCGCTCCCAAGAAGGCGAAAGCCACCAAGGAGCAGTCTCCCGAGTTCATAGCTGCCCCCTTGTCTGGAGTCTTGACGCGCCTCGTTAGTCCCCCTTCTCACACGATGGTTCGAGCTAACCAACCTCTCCAGCCCGCCGAAACGCTCCTCGACATCCTTTCCCACTGCGACCCAAAAAGCGTCGTCAACTTCCTTGGCTCGTGCAAGGCCCTCCAGCAGCTCGCGAGCCAGGTGAGCGCGTTTGTGGTTCGAGGGAGAGGTGAAGGGAGCTGACGCGGTGGCGCAGAACGAGAACTACGTCTTCCGCAAGCTCTGCCACGCTACGCTCGCTCTCGTCAGGCGCAAGACCTACCACCCACTCTACTCGCCCGCGAGGCACACCTCGGCCAAGAAGGGCGAGGTCGTTCGCTACCCCGCCAGCAAGCTCCTTCCTGTCGCTGCGGTGTACTCCTGGAAGGTAGGTAGCGTCGGGAGTGGAGGTGGGAAGGGAGCTGATGGACGTCGTACAGCTTCAGTGGCGCGATCTCGTCCTCTGGCACGCGCAGGAGTGGTCGACCTCGTCCCGCCAGCACCGAACCTTGGGCGAGAGGTGCATGGAATGCGGAGTCTCGGATGAAGATGTGGAGCTTGCAGAGGTGAACGAGCTGGAGCTGAGGTTGTGCCTGTTGTGCTTCGCCAAATACGTCTCGAGCTGAGCTCCTTGTCGGTCGGAGAAGCTAACTCCTTCTCGTTTCGCAGGAACCTCGTCACCAAGTCCAACATCTCGATCTATCGCCTTACGGAGAGGGACATCATGGGCCTCCAGGTGCGCGCAATCCTTTGCGAGTCTCTCGACACCTGCTGACGCTGCCGCTTTCGCAGACCGTCGAGTTCGTCACCGAGGTCCGCTGCTCCGCGCGTCTCCCTCCCGGACCTCTTCCTAACGCCATTCTGCAGAGCGGTTTCGGAAAAGTCGGACCAAAGCCTTTCTACTCGGCTCATCAGCTCACGAGCCTCGCGCGCGAGAAGCACGCCGACTTCGATGGCCCAAAGCTCCTTAAGACGGAGAAGAAGGACGCCTCCCAAGTTCGCGATGACCTCGTCTCGACTGCCACGCTCCTCCATGGCGGCGTTTCGTGGAAGAGATACCTCTCCACCGTCCTCTACAAGACGGGAACATGGGGATCCGAGAGGACTTTGAGCTAGAGTTTGTGCGTCCTTGTTTCTGGTTTTCGCAACGAACGTCGCTGACCAGCCGTGCAGGATCACTTCATCAACGCAAAGTCCTTCAAGAAGGGGTGCGTCGTCACTCGCATCGACCTTTTCCTCGCTCTGAGACTCACTCGCCTCCTTCCCTCGCAGGCATCGTTGCAAGAAGCGTCCCATCGCCGACATCCTCCACGACTACGCCGCTTTCGTCAAGAAGCACAAGGGCATCTTCCCCGCGACCGGAGGGATCACTTCCACCCAGCCGCCTCTCCCGGTCCTGCGACTCCTTCGGACGCCTGCATCGACGCCTACACCGCTCTCCGCGAAGCTGCGACGAAGGAGGAGCTCGTTCTCTTTACCTCCATCGGAAACCCCGAAGCCGTCGCGCAGATGATCAAGGCGATGCAAGACTACGTCCTCGATCCCGACAGCCACGACCTCACCGAGATCGTCGAGAACTTTCGTCGCTTCAAGGCGATCAAGGCGACGAAGGAGAGCAAGGAGTCGATGGACCTCCGAGATTGGACGGGCCCGGTCGCAGTCGATCTTGTTGCTGCCGTTTCGGGCGGGGGGAAGCCGCAGCCGACGGCAACGAAGAGGCTTCATGTCCTCGCCCAGGTCGGAGCGATCCTTGGGATTCCTTTCACGACGGTCGAGGCGCGACAGCTCGATCTTCCAGCCGTCATCGCCAGCTTGACTTCTTCGGATTCTGCGGCTCACTGGGGAGCCATCTACTACGCGAGTGGAGTGACGCTGGACGTGCTCAAAGGGATCTACACTCGTTCGTCGTCCGCTTTGGCGTGATGGATCGCGCGCTGACCTCCTCCCCATCGACTTTCCAGGATCGATGAAGGAGCGCAAGGAGGCTCTGACCAAGATCGGCCGACGCGCGCCAACCTCCAACCACACCTTCATGGGAGATGTTTGGGCCGAGTACTCGCTCAAGTGCGTCCTCCTCCTCGCCGCCCAGGGTCAGTCGCTGATTTCTCCCTCGTCGCAGCCTCAGTCCGCTGTACAACAACCACAACAACCTCAACGCGAGGCAGCTCTCGTTCAGGACGAAGGTCTCGAGGAACGAGTACGAGAAGGAGATTCACCGCACGATGTCGTTCATCCATGCTGGGGCCATTTCGCAGTCCGCTTTGTGCGCGATCCTTCACAAGTTCAAGTGCGTTTGGTTCCCTCCGTCGCTGTTGTCGAGCTTCGCTAACCCCTCGTACAGCTCGTGCAGCTGCCGCGGGTTTCGAGGACGTCGCTGCCTCAACGGCGAGTGAGTTCGGTCTCGCTTCTGCTCCAGGGACGAAGGCTGATCGTGTGAATCGACAGTTGCTTCATTAGGAGGGCGTCAACTACGTCTGGAGAACGCGACATGGGCTCCTACCTGAGCGGGTACGACGACGACGGCGACTACTACGACTACAGCGACTACTTCTGAGTCGTTGGGGGCGTCGTCGCAATGCATTTCGGTCGCTTGAGATCCTGCTGTAGATCCCCTTTGGGAGGGAGCATAGTGTAAATGTGGCGAGAGGGCTCAGTGGGAGTGGTTCCGACTTCCTGAGGAGCTCGCTTGACGCGACGACGTGCGGGGCCAGAAAGGCAAGAAAGGAGACCGCTGCTCTGCTCTCACGCCTTGAATAAAGAAGCTGAGCAGTCAATAAGGCCAGTCTGCCAGAGGAGCACTGGTCCAGCCTCTCTCGCCTCATAAACTGGAAAGCGAGCGTCAAAAGACGCAAACTTAAAGATGCGAAGCCGAGTCGTCGGCCGAGATCCTCTTCCCCAGCGATGAACGAACGCGGCGTGCTCCACCAGAAAGCAAAAATGAATCGAGCTTGCAGCACTACCACGACTTCCCACACGCCTCGACCTTCTCATCCGCGCTCAGCTGGAGCAGCCTCTCCACGATCTCCTCCTTCGTTCGCAGCAGCGAAAGGTTCAACTTGACGAAGTCGACGGGCTCCCTCGAATCGGTGTAGTAGCTCTGGCCGTGCGCCCAGATGATGTGATACGACTACAAAACGCCGTCAGTATGAGGGCGGCAGGAAGGCCAAATCAACGCACCATCTGCTTCCAGGTACGACAGGTGTTTTCGAGAACCTGACCCGAGTAGTGTCCGGAGCCTCTTTCTGCGCTACAGATGAAGCCATTCCCAAGCGCGTCGAGATCCTCCTTCGTCGCCGTGTCCTCGTCCAGCTCCGCCAGAGCGAGAAGTTCTCGCACGATCGCCATCCCGTCCTCGTGAATCGAGTACGACGCCCCGTCGAGAAATCCAGGCGCGTCCTCTTCCTCGGAGTCGCCGGACGTTTCTCCACGTCAGGTTCTTCAGGAGTGTCGAACGAGAGCTGGGAAGATATACGCCGTCGAGCCGCAGTTGCAGCGGAACAGCAAGGAGGGGGGGTCCAGGATCACGTCGACGACGTCCGAGGGGTAGGGAGGCTGATCGGGGAGGCTGTCGAGGAGAGGAGAGGTCGAGGAGGTTGATTGGAGAGTGGCGAGGAGGAGCGCGAAGAGTTCGTCCTTGAGTTCCGCGACGGATTCCGCCAGCTCCTCGTTGAGCGCGGGAATGATGTCGACGAGGGACGAGTTCTCGTCAAAGACGGCGCCGACGGGGTCCCAGAGCGGCTCGACGCACTCGAGGAACTTGAAGTCGTCAAAGGGTGGGAGCGCATTGACGGTCGGCTCCTTGCGAAGGTCGTCGTACTTGGTGCGAAGGTGCTTCGCGCGCTGCTCCCTCGCTTCAGCGTTTTCGACAGCGATTCGTTCCGCTTTGTGCTCCTTGAGGACGGCTTCGAGGATGGGTTGAGTCGTCTTCCAGGCTGTGGGCGGTGAGAGGTCAGCGTGGCGGAGAAGAGCGCGCTAGAAGGACAGACCTCGGTCGCTGAGAGGCTTGACGAGCTTGAAGAGGTGATGCTTCTGCCATTCTTCGATATAAAAGCTGCGGAGAGGGGAGATGCGAGCGTGAGAAAGCGTTGCGATGACGGAAACGAAGCGACAGACTCGTTGTCTCCCCATCCCTCGAGTCGGAAGCGTCGCTCGAGCCTCGCGATGGGAACTGATCAGTAAGTGTCGTGAAGGGGTTCGATGCTGGATGACCTACTCCTCTCGTCGAGCGTCCTTGACTTGCTGGCGAATCTGCTCCTTCTCCTCCTCCGCGGCTTCGGCCCAACGCTCGAGCGCGGTAGCGTCCTTTGGGAGCCACAGTAAGCGCAAGCTCTTCGTGCATGCCAGACAAAGAGAATCGCACCTGAAGGACTTTGACTGTGAGCGCAGCCATCTCAGCAACCACCTTGTACTCCTCCAGCGTTCCTCGGCTCGCAGCGGATTCTAACTTGTCGTCCATGTCGTCCGCTTGAGGCAAGTAGTAATGCTCATGCACGTCCGCCCAACCTGCACACCGAGTCTTTAGATAGGAATGCGAAAGCAGAGAGGCGCGATGTACCACGTCCATTGGGCGCAGGCCGCCCTGGGAGACATCTCAGAATGCTCGAATGGCGCTCCCGCTTAACAGTGTAGCCGTCAGCGATAAGTTCCCTGCAGATTCAGATCCTCAGAACCCTGCGACGTAGTTTCGCTGGGAGAAGTACGCACCCGTCCTCGTAGCAAGACTTGCAGAGCCGGACGCGGAGCGTGTAGTACGCGCCAGGCTTGCTCTTCTTCGTTCCGCACGACTGCGAAGCTCGAAATCATCAGCTAGTGCTCCTCCAAACTTTCCCACTCCCACTCACGTAGCAGGTGGTCCCGCACATCAGCTCAGCGTACTCGAGGAGGTTCAAGTCGTTCGCCGCGAGCTCCGGAAGACCGCTGTTGTCCCTGGCTGCATCCCAGATGGGCTTGGACGATCGAGAGGTGAGGAAGGCTCGGAACTGCTTGCTGGAGCGAGAGAGTGCGTGGACAGTGGCGAAGTCGGCGGAGCGGCAGATCTGGTCTCAGAAGCGTCAGCCGCTGTCGACGCCCAGCCACAGGCGAGTGGACACACCTCGGCGACGATCTCGAGCGGGAGTGCAGTGAGTCTTTCGTACTTGGCCTGCGAAATCCATCAGCTCAGGGTCCCCGTAGACTGGAGAGGAGACGCACCTTCTTGCTCCTGGCTGAAGCTTTCTTGCGCGGCTCCGAGGTGCGCTTCTTCTTCGAGACTCGAGCTGCAGCTATTGCCGAGGCTATACGATCAGATTGAGCGCGCGGAGGGACCACAGCTCTCGAGAGCGCTGCGCGGAGGAAGGAGGAGGACCGGGAACGCAGACTCACGCGCTGGTGCGTACTCGTCGTCGGACGGCTCCTCCTGCTCCTCGAACTCTCCTATGTGGTACACGTCGTCGTCTGCTTGCATCTTGAAGCGATTCGGAGGAGGGCGAACAAGCTTCGAAGGCAGGAACGAAGCTCGCGCCTCGAGACCTTGACCTGAGGGATTCGAGTTTTGGCCCCAAGTCGTGCTGGTTCTCCCGCCACACGCTCGAGTCAATATGGCACCCACGTCGCGCGCCAGGGAAAAGGCCAAGGTCACAGCGAGTGACCCTGCTGCTGCCTTCGTCCCCGCCCAGCTCTCTGGAGTCCTCACTCGACTGGTGAGTCCACTCTTGCCTGGCACGCCCGGAGGCAACTCTCACACCCAGCTTTCTCTCCTTGTATCCAGTCGAGACGCTCCTCGACATCCTCTGCGCCTGCGACCCCAAGAGCGTCGCCAACTTGCTCGCCTCGTGCAAAGGCCTTCAACAGCTTGCTTCCCAGGTCCGGTCTTCCTCCACGATCCCTGGAATCAAGCTAACCTCTTCTCGGCCAGAACGAGCAATACGTCTACCGCCAGCTCTACCACGCCGCAATCGTCCCCTACTCCTACTTGCAGCACCACACGATCTTCTCTCCGGCGAAGAACAAGGCGGCAAAGAAAGGCGAGGTCGTCAAGTTCCTGGCGTCCAAAGCCCTTCCTCTCGAAGCCGTGTACTCCTGGAAAGTGAGTTCCACAGATACCGCGGAAGGCGACAGGGTGGAAGCTGACACCTTTCGCAGCTTCAAAACCGTGATTTCATTCTCAAGCACGAACAGAACTGGAGCGAGAAGGGATGGACATGGGAGAGATGCATGGACTGTGGGGCGACTGGGGAGGAAGTCGAGCTTGAGACGATCGACGACTGGGAGCTTCGTCTGTGCCTCCTGTGCTTTGCGAAGTGAGTTTCTCAGTTCCGTTCCTCGCGCTCTCGCCAATGCCTTATCGCCAGGAACCTCGTCACCAAGTCGAACCTCTCCATCTACCGTCTCACCGAGAACGACGTCAACGGCATTCAGACGGCGACTTTCCGCACTGAGGTTCGCTCCCTCCGCTCCCCGTCTCAAACTGCTCCTGACCCCATCCTCGCAGAGTGGAGTCGGCGTGATCGGAGACAATGCCTTCTACTGTGCTCGACAGCTCACGAGTCTCGCGCGCCAGAAGCATGCCGATTACGACGGTCCAAGGGCGATCGGGACGGAGAAGCACGACGCGAAGCAGGAGAGGGATGACCTCGCTTCGACTGCGACTCTTCTGCACGGTGGAATTTCGTACACCGACCTCTGGATGAATCACTCTGGGGCGGTGAGCCACTTTGGGACCGGCTGGTACGTTTCGTTTTGGCCCGAATCCTGCAAAGCTCGCTGACGACCTCGCTGCAGGATCACTACGTTATGGCGAAGGGCTTCAAGAAGGGGTACGCTTCCTCTCTCCCGTTCTTTTGTGACCATTCGCCAACTCTTTGTAGGCACCACCTCAAGAAACGTCCCGTCCCCGAGATCCTCTCTTCGTTCGCCTCGTATGTCAAAAAGGTCCCCGGTACTCTCCAACCCTCTCCTTCGCCCGGTCCTCCTACCCCCGCAACAGCCTCGGTCAATGCTTACGCTACGCTTCGCCAAGCAGCCGAGCGTGCTTCAGTCAAGCTCTACCCCAGCAGCGAGAACCCCGCACGCCGAGCTGCTCTCGTCCGATCGATGCAGGAGTACGTCCTCGCCCCAGCTCCGCACGAACTCGAAGAGATCATCGACGACCTGCGCCGGTTCAAAGCAGCCGAGTTCAGGAGGACTCCCACGACGGGCGCCATCACCCTCCCCGACTGGACGAGCGTCAACGTCGACCTCGTTCGATCGTCGCAAGTCCCGAATGCGGCCCCGGGGCGCTCGGCTCCTCCAACGCAGGAACAGATGGCGACGATGAGCAAGATGGCCCATGCTGCTGCGGTGACTGGTGAGACGTTTGGCCCTTTCGACGTCGTCAAGTTCGCGACCACGATTGAGGAACGAGGGAGCTGGGAGGGAGAGACCAAGCCGAGGGCGAACTGGGGTGCGGTGGGAGCTTCGTACCATCAGCGAGACGACACGCGCGGGATTCGATACAACGTCTACAAGGGTGCGTGCTCGTCGACACGAGCGAGAGGTCAGATGCTGACGGGATTTGGCTGCGCAGGAACGATGAAGGAGCGCACGGCGTCGCTGGCGAAGATCGGAAGTCGTTCTCTCCCCACCAACCATTCTTTTATGGGAGACATGTACGCAGACTTGTCGCTGGGGTACGTTCCTCGCTCCAGGTCGAGAGCGAGAGTTGACCGATCCTTCCTCGCAGGCTCAACCCGGTCGTCTACAACAACAACAACCTCACCGCCGTCCAGCTCGCCGATAGGACCAGTACGAGAAGGAGATCACGCGAACGATGGAGCTGCTCGACTCAGGAATCATCTCTCAGACGGCTCTCTGCGCGGTCTTGATGAAGTCCAGGTGCGTTCTCACTCGTTTTGGCTTTTCGACGACAGAAGTTAACTCGTTCTTTTCCAAAAGCTACTGCAACTGTGCAGGAATCCGGGGCCGGCGCTGCGTCCTCGGCGAGTGCGTCTTTTCTTGTACTCCTCGAGCTCGGTGGGCTAACAACGCAAAACAGTTGCTTCATCAGTCGACTCCAGTACGACGGCGATACGTATGGCTACGACGGTGCCTTTTACGACGGCGAGAACGAGATGGAGGAGGATGAGGAGGAGGGGATGGAGGAGGAGATGGAGGCGGAGAGGAAGGTGGAGATGAAGCAGGGGATGGAGGAGGATAGCGAGGCCTTCGAAGGCGAGAATGGCGGGCCTTTGCCGGCGCCTGCTGCTGGCGGTCTCTCCGGAATGCTGGGGACGATCTGGGCTGCTGGACTCAACCTCGCCCGCCACCTCTCCGCTTGAAATGGATCCTGTGTATCAGTGCGCGCGATTCGGGAGAGAGAGGAGCTGGGGAGCGAGAGCAACGTAACTGACTCCAACTCACCCTCCCTCGATCCACCTTTGAGCTGAGCGGATTCAGCTGAGGACCCTCCTGACTGAGAATCTATTTGCTTAATCACGAACGCTTGCCGTGCGAGGAACCATCCCTTGCCTCGCTCGGCCAAAACAAACTCGCGCGTTCGAGGGGCTGCCTTCCCCTTCTCCCGTCACCGTACGCAGTTTCTCCCCAGGTTAGCAAGCACCTCAAGTCACTGACGCCAGTCACCAAGCTCCACCTTCCGCCAGCCGCCAGTGAGTCTCCTCCCCACCACTTCGGCGAACCTCTCTCGACTGACCAGTCGGCTCCAGTGGGCCACAACCCTCTCCCCCTCAGTCTCCCCGAGGAATGCCACAAGGCCTCCAAGCTCTTCGCCAAATTCGCCGACCGTACGTTCGCCCCCGCTTCCTCCCTCGCCGAAAACCGCCAGCTAACGTCTAACCCCGCCTTTCGTCATCCCCCCAGCTGCCAACGGGCTCGACAAGGTCGTCCCTGCCTCGGTATTGCGCAAGGCTAAAGGACTGGCGCTGCTCAAGGTCTCGAAGCTTGGGTTCGTCTTTAGTGCGCGTGCGGGGAGTGGGGTTGTCATTGCTCGGTTGGAGGATGGGAGTGAGTCGTCTTCCTTGCGCCGAGCTGGAGAGGGAGCTGATTGATGTGTGGGCAGCTTGGAGTGCTCCTTCGGCGATTGGGACGGCTGGAGCAGGGTTTGGACTCCAGATGGGAGCTGAGATGGCTGGTGAGTTGGGTCGAGTCGAGGGCGGGGGCAGTCTCGCTATAGCCTCCCCCCTTGCCCAAGTGCTCAGCGATCCGTTCAGATAGGATAGGGAGCTGATGCGCTGGTGCGCGCAGAGTTCTTGATCATCCTCAACTCGCGCGCCGCCGTGCAGTCCTTCATGGTGCGTTCCCTCTTCTCCCTTCCTCCCTTTTAGCAGCTGCTGAACCAGTCCACAGGCTTCAGGAAGCTTGACGCTGTGCGCTTACATCTTTCCCTGCGCTCGAGCTGCTGCTGACTGCGTTCCAGTGGCGGAAACATGTCGGTCGCAGCAGGACCTCTCGGTCGCAACGTCGAAGGAACCGGCACTCTCTCGAGCAAAGGCGGCGTCTCGGCGATGTATAGTTACTCACGTACCAAGGGACTCTTTGGAGGTGAGTCAACTTGCTGGTTTGAGGAGCGGGAGGAGGTCGGCAGAGGTCGAGGTGGACCCGGAGGAGAAGGCCGCCTTCTACGCGTGCTCAAACAAGTCTAACCCTTCCCACCCCCACAGGCGCCAGTATCGAAGGCTCCGTCATCCTCGAACGCAGTGACGCCAACGCAAAAGCGTACGGATTTGACGTGACCGCTCGCCAACTCCTCTCGGGCTCCGTCGAGATCCCCGAATTCGCTGACCAGCTCATCGACACCATCACTCGTCGTTCCGGTACCGCCGAAGAATGGGTCGAAGGCTCGAACGAAGAGGAGGACTCCGCGCGGGGGGAATCGAGGGGGTACGGCTTCGCGTCCGAGTTCGCGCAGGGGGGTGGAGCGGAGGCGCCGACGAGGGAGAGGGCGGGGAGCGTGGCGAGGGTCAAGGGGATGGTCGGGATGGGAGGGAGGAGTAGGAGCAGTAGTTCTGTCAAGGCGCCTGCGGTTGGGGGAGGGAGGTTTGAGCAGGATTTCGGGGATTCGTATGGGGAGGACTTGAGGGAGAGCGTGAGGACTGAGGGGAGGAGGGAGAGTGCTGGGAGCTCCAAGGGGGCGAGGGCGGAGAAAGCCAAGTTGACCAAGGCGAGGAGCGGGAGTGGGGGAGCGGGGGGGTTGAGAGGGATGGCCGAGGGGATGTCGTGGGGCGCTTCGAGTCGGGGACCGGAGCGGGAATCGTCGTCGAGGGCGAGGGAGAGCTTTGACAGCTTGGACGACGAACGGAATTCGTACGGGAATGTTGGGAGCACGTATGGGAATGTCGGGAGCGACGACGAGGGACCTCGAAGGACGACGCCGCAGCGGTTCCCTGGTACCTCGCGCACTTCGTCGACCTACTCCTCCACCGCCTCCCCTTTCGCCGACTCGGCTCGGCCGAACCTCTCCTCCTCCCAGAAATCCTACTCGACCAAACCCTGGGACAGCGAGGACGAAGACCTCATGTCGTTCAACCCCAACCGACCCGTCCTCTCGACCAAACCCTCTTCTACGACCCGTCGAGATCCGTTCGACCTCAGCGAATTGAACGTCGAGCTCGATCGACCTTTGGCGCGAAAAGCGGCTCCTCAACCGCCCTTGCCGTCGGTGATGCAGCAGAGACGGAGGACGCTCACCGCTGGCAAGGGGATCGGGTCCGCGATCGCGCTGTTCGATTTCAATGGAGTCGAGGTGCGCTTGTTCACTTTCGAGTGCGCGGAGAGAACGCTGATGTGGGCTTGAGTAGGCGGGGGATCTGTCGTTCAAAAAGGGGGACGTGGTGACGGTTCTTGCGAAGGACGACGAGGAGTGGTACAAGGGGAGGTTGGCGTTGACCGAGGGGATCTTCCCCATCAACTATGTAGAGCTGCATCTGAATTAGGAAGAGCGAGTTGTTGTTTGGATCCCTGGCCCTTTGTCGTGAGAGCAGGAGAGCAGGTAGCGAGGAACGATATCCGCAGCTCGCACCCAGGTCCAAACCTCAAGCAGTCCTCCACTCTCACTCCTCCCAGCACCTCTCCCCACTCTCCCAACCACTCTCAACGCCCCTCTCATCGTCGAAAAAGCGATCGCGCGTATTTCCAAAGAAGGCTCCTCCATCTCCTCCGCGAGGCAAGCCATTACTGATCCACCCAGAACAACGCGCACTAACGACCACCTGCAGCCGGTCTCGCTCCCGCCGCTCCCGCCGCCGCCGCCGCCGCAGGAGGTGCACCCGCCGCACCCGGCGCAGCTCCAGAGACCTGAAGGACCGATTCGCTGTAGCGAATGATCTGCGTGCGCGGGTGAGGTTAGCTCGGAGGTGTGGGAGGGGGGTGGGAGAACGTACGAGGTCTCGGGCGACGGTTACACCCTTCTTGACCGGGGCAGGACAGCTGGGGTGTCCGATCCCGTGGTCGATCTGGGCTGAGACCCAGGCGAACGCCTGGCGCGTAGGTGGGGAGAGGTAGTACCTCAGGCGAAGGAAGTGGGCGAAGAAGAGGGGGGCGAGGAAGCTGTTCGAACCGCGCGGGGGTCAGCCGGGGAGGAGGGAGAGTAGGGGGGAGGTACACGCACGAGTTTTGGAAGGTGAGAGCGCCTAGGAAGACGCGTCCGAAGACGAGGACGACCTCGACGAACGAGACGAAGAGCATCGCTTGCTCGTAGTGCGCCTTGACCCAGACTTGGATCTGCTTTGACAGCTTGGTCGAGGCGGTGGGAGGAGTGGTCGACTTGGTGCCGGCGGCGGAGGGGGGAGGCTTGGGGAGGACGGTGGAGCGGATGAAGGTGACTGAAAGGAGTTGTTAGTGGTGTACGGGGCGAGACTGGAGCGGAACGCACGGGTGTGGAAGAGGGAGAAGGTGGCAAAGGGGATGAGGGTGACGTAGATGGGTTTCTGAGGTTGGAGGCGGGTTAGCTCGTTCGTGTACCACGGAGGAGTACGGCAGCAAGGAGTAGGTGCGCCGAGGAAGAGGAGCTGCTCCAGCTCTGCCTTCGAGGTCGACTCCTCGCGCCTCACCCCCCGATGCTGGGCTCACCTGGAGGAACCAGTACACGGCCAGCAGGAGGTACTGCACGTTCTCGTCCAGCAACGCTCGCTGCACATAGGCTCTGTTGAGTTGAGGGATCCCCAGAGACTTGTACTAGACGGGAAACACATCAGCCGCCGGCCGCGCGAGTCAGGGAGAGACGTGTGAGACGCACGACTACGATTCCCCACGAGACGATGGCGCCGCCGTACGAGATGTAGTAGCTCTTGCTGCGTGCGGAGAAGGTGACGATACCGAGGAGGGTGTAGAGGGTGCCGAGGAGGACGCAGATGTGTCCGACTGGCGAGAGAGAGAGAGGACGTCAGCGAGCGGATTAAGCGCCGAGTAAGAGCGTAGACTGACGAGCCCAGGCGTAGTGAGGGTAGGAGACTGCGCTGCTAGGGCGAGCTGCTGCTGCTGGGCGAGGAGTTGCCATGGCGGGAGAGGTCGAGTTGGGGAGGTTCGGGAGAGAGAAGTCCGTCAGGCCTAGAGAGGGCGAGGCAGTTGAAGAAGAGGTAGACCACACGAACTCTTGAGCCAATTCCGAGTCTCGACGAGGTTATCCCACAAAAACTCGGGCCCAGCGACTTGGGCAACTCTTCCTCAAGAGGGAAACAACAAACCAAGAAGAGGGGACAGTTAACAGGGAAGCACACAAAGGGCGTATTCAACCTTTAGGAAACTCGGCACAACAACGGCGTCAGTCTGAATGGCAAGAACGACCAGAGGAACCTCGAGTACGTTCGACTCCCCACTCTCCCCAATCCTCTCTCGCCCCAAGTCCTCCCCGCCCGGGCGCGCCCTCGACGCGACTAACTCGCTTCTTCCCGCAGCCTCCCTCTCTCCCTCCACCGCCGACACCTCCCTTCCTCTTCCTCCCAACACCACCACCCCAGCCACGCGAAAGCGCGGTCGCCAGGCCAAGGTCGTCTCGGAGGATGCGGCCGACCTCGTCGTAGGCCTCGAGGAGGAGGAGGAGGAGGAGGAGGAGGAGGAGGAGGCGGAGGAGGAAGGGGGAGAGGCAGCGCCGAGCGCAGTGGTACTGAGGGAGGGCGAGGCGGTCAAGTTGGTTGTTGCTCTGAACGGGTGCGTTTGCGCAGAGCTCTTTGCTGGCGAGGGAGGCGGAGCTAACTTGCGCTTCGTCGCGCAGGATTGATTCTGCTGGTGTACTGGATACAGAGGTCGAGGTGGAAGGAGTGCTGGCGCCGTTGCGGGAAGCGACCAAGGCCGGCGTGTCTCTGGCAGTCTTACGCGTGCGTTCCCTCTCTCGCGCGTTCTCTCCCTACTTGCCCAGCAGTGTAGCTTGCGCTGCGTGCAAGAGATTGAGGCCCAGCTAAGACGCTGCCCGTAGGACGCCTTTCAACGCGCCTCTGACCCCTCCTCGACCCACCTCGACTCCTTCCACCGCACCTCCCTCGCCCTCCTCACCGAGATCGAAAACCTGTACGCCCGGGAAAGCAGTGGTGAGACCTCTCGCGGAATCAAGCGAGAGAACGAGTCGCGTGAGTCCCCTTCTCCCCACTGCGCGAGCTCGAGCTAAAGCGCGGCTTGGGACACAGCAGAGGAAGGCGCGACGCCCGCCAAGAAGTTCATGCTCCATCGAGGTCTACTGACAGTTGATCTGTTCACTTCTGCCGCCGAGCTAAACGCAGACGACCTCGCCGCTCTCGTCTCCGGTTCGTCCTCCTCCCCCTCCTCCCC
>JANGFH010000782.1:0-14287 GCA_025758715.1 Glaciozyma martinii | reverse complement strand
GGGGGTGGGAGGAGGAGACGGGTCGTCTTGTGGGGGAGGGACGGAGAGGCGCCCGGATTCGACGATCGGGGAGGAGGGACATGAGAGACCTTCCCTCGCGGAGAGACCGGAAGGAGAGGAGAGAGAGTCGGAGGAGGAGGACGGAGCGAGGGTCGAGGGGGTTGGGGCGGGAACGTCGACCGCGGGGCGGGTGAAGAGGGTTTGGAGAGGCGGTTCCGACTTCTTGATGCTTGGCTCGAGGGGAGACTCCTCAGCTTCGATCCCTCCCTCCGCCTTGGCCGCTGGAACAGGAAGCCCAGCGCTCCGCATCCACACTGCCCGTCCACCTTCCCCATCTCGCATTTGCTGTTTCTCCCTCCCCGTCTTCTCTGCCAACTCTGCGAGCGTCGGTCGTCCATCCAAGCTCCTCCTCACCTCGTCCGTCCTCGCTCCCAACCCAGCAACGACCGGCGGCTTGGATCCTCGTGGGCGACCAGGAGAACCAAAGGACGACGAAGGGAGGAGCGGAGCTTCTGTCGAGCTGATTTGAGATTGGAACCGCTGGATGAGGGAGGAGGCGCTGAGAGCTTTGCGTTCGTCGGGGAGGGGCATTCTGGGGAGAAACAAGGGGTTAGCTAACGGCCCGTGCAGCAACGTGTGGGGTGACAAGGGAGCGTGTCCAGGATGTCGCAGAGGTGCCAGTTCACTGCAGCCGAGCGCGGGGGCGGCAAGGTCTGCTGCAAACCCCGTCGAGGACGCGAAAGGAAGACGCGATGAGGAGCCTGAGGGAGGTGTCGGCTCGACGATACCAGGTGGTGACGAGCTCCTGCGTTCTCCAGAGCGTAACCGGTAGCTCTCCCTACACCTGCTAGAGCTGGAACGCGCGCCCTCCTCCCCTCCCAAGCTCCCCGTTACGCGCGCCTACTGCCACCTGCTCAGCTGGAACGAGCGGCTGCAGCTCCTGCTGAGCTGGACCTGCTGAAGCCAAACTTGTTGACTCACCTTTATCTAGATAGAACTTTCTAAAGTCCACCTTGGTGTATTCCGTCTGGGAAGGTTGAGCTGAGTGGAAGAGCTCCTCCCCTCAAAAGAAAGTAGGGTAGGTGCGAATACTACTCTTAGTCCTTACTACTTTCTAATCGACTGGGCAGAGATTTTTGAAGCTACGAGTTCTCTCCCCAACACTCCCCCCACACACCTCGTAAGTGAGAGCAGCTGCCGTTACCAGCACCCTGACTGACCTTTGTTACTTTGACCGCAGCTCCCACCCCCTCCACCTCTTCCCTTCAGCCAGCATGCTCCTCTACACCGACATCCTTTCCGGCGACGAGATGATCTCTGACGCTTACGACGTGAGTCCCCAGACCTTGCGCTAGCTCAGTACGAAAGATGTGGCACCCGGGAGGCGGAGCAGAGCGCTGGAGTAGCTGGGACGAGCTCGGGTGACGGCGGTTCTCCTTTCTTCCGTCGGCACTGAGAGGACGGCGGCAGAGCTCCTCCACGTCCATGCCGAGCTCAGTAGTGCTGGCAGGAGGCGCAGAGGGCAAGCTCGAGACTTTCTCCGAGCTTCCAAAGCTGCTGGACACCTGTAGCGCCTCTCCGACCTCCCCGCACCCGACCTCCAGCCATCCTCCCGTTTTCGTTCGCAGGCCACTGACCCTTTGGCCCTCCTCCTCACAGCTCAAGCTCGTCGATGATGTTGTCTACGAGGCCGACTGCGCCATGATTGTCATGCGCGACGGAGAGGTCGACATTGGAGCCAACGCGTGAGCTGTCCTTCCGGTCAACTCGGTGCACGTTCCGGGCGCTGACTTCTTCTTACTCTCTCGCAGCTCCGCTGAGGACGCACCCGAGGAGCTCATGGAGGGCGAGAGCTCGGTCAACAATGTTGTCTACTCTTTCCGCCTCACCGCAACACAGTTTGACAAGAAGAGCTACATGACCTACCTCAAGGTGCGTTTTCGCTTGGCTGTTCGAGTGAGGACCTGGGCTGATGGAGGTGTGGGATACAGGGATACATGAAGGCTGTCAAGGCTCACCTCACCGCCACCAACCCTGAGCGCGTCCCCATCTTCGAGAAGAACGCCGCCACCTTTGCCAAGAAGTGCGTTTCTCCTCCTCTCCTCTCTTCCTGGGCTCGCAACTAACGCACACGCTTTCCCAGGGTCCTCGGAAACTTCAAGGACTACGAGTTCTACACTGGAGAGTCGATGAACCCCGACGGCATGATCGCCCTCCTCAACTACCGCGTGCGTTCCCTCGCCTTCTCGTCTGGCGGAACAGGGCTGATCGCGATTCGTGTTGCAGGAGGACGGAACCACCCCTTACTTCACCTTCTGGAAGGACGGCATGAAGGAGTCCAAGCTCGTGCGTTCTTCCTTCCTCTTGCACTCGGTCGACACGCGCTGACCTCTCCTGCGCCAAACAGTAAACGGCTTGACCCCCTCCATGCGACTCTTTCTCCTTTCTTATACCTCTACTTGTAGAACCCACCCTTTTTCGCTCCCCAGCAATACATTAGTCCGGCGCGACACGTACGCACTGCGGTCAGGTCGAGGTGGTTTCAGAACGTTCTTTCGGTCCTTTCTGCTTTCGCAGCTTTCTCACTTTCTTCTCGCGATACCAAGTTGGGCTTCATGTTTCTCAGAGCACGAAGAAGGGCTCCCTCCACGTCCCCGCTGAGGGCCAGCGCTGCCCTCGCCGAGACCTCCATCGTCGTGCAACCCGCCCCTTCTTCCACGCCCCCAAAAGCACCAGAGAAGAGCAGCAGAGAACCGCGCGATCCCGTAGCCAAACCCAGCAGAACGCAGTCCACCCCCGCTCCTCACTCACACGCCTCCTCCCCAGCGCCCAGTCCTCAGTCCAAGCAGCACCCTCTCCCCACCGCACGAGATCCCATGACAACCTCCTTGCCATTACAATCCCCCCCATTTCCCGTTCCTCGAAATCACTTCTTCGCCTTGCGACTCTTGGTCGCTGGGACTTCGGTCGCCGTGGTGCTCGCGGCAGCGGGCTTGAAGTCTGCTACCGCCGTAGATCCTGCGCGTCTTCATCAGTTCTGTGCACTGCGAGGTGGGGAGCGGGAGGCGGGAGAGAGGTGGGAGGGGGAGGGGGGGAGAAAGGAGAAGGGCAAGGGGGAAGGAGGGAGAAGGGCGTACGGCGGGGAGCGGCGGCCGGGGCGGGTGCGGCGGCTTCGGGGCGGAAGTAGGGGACGACGTAGAGGCGGAAGAAGACGAGCGTGAGGGGGAGCCAGATCTTGCTGAGGAAGGCGAGGAGGGAGGAGAAGTACTGTGTTTGTTTGGAACGAGGTCAGCGCGGGACAGAGGGAGGGAGGAGGGGCGCACGGCGACGACGAAGGAGTTGGTGATCACTGTGAGGGGGTTAGTGTGGCTTGGGAGGAGGGCAGGGAGAACGGACCGGAGACTGCTGCTTGAGCGAGGGGGTGGTTGGAGGCGTGGAGGGCGGCTAGAGTCGCGTTGCCCTGCTCGGCCACGGCGGTGAAGACCGACTGGACGTTCTCGAGCACGTAGGGAGGGATGATCGAGGAAGACATGGCTGAGGAGCGAGGAGGAGGAGCAGACGGCGGCGAGAGCTCAAAACACGTCGAGGCGCGATTTGTTCTGGAAGAAAGATGGGACGGAGTCTGCTGGGGCGGATCTCTCTTCTTGCACTCGATAAGGCCTTCCTAAAGCCTTGCAGAAGGGCTCCTCAGCAAAGGCGAGAGGACCCCCGCTCGCCGTGAGATCCGATCTGCTGCGGCGAGACACGAACTTCCTCGGACTTTCGGGGCCCCTCGCTCCGACAGTGGTTCCGCCAGCAAGGAATCCCTTGATCGTAGGTACTGCAACGCGTCAGCTCCCAGTAAGTCCTGCGAAACTTGGAGGGTTGGTGAGGTGAATCGTTTCTCCGAAGCCGACTCAACACTCTGCCAAATCGAGTGGGGAGGTCAGTCAGCGCGCTGGCCCGTCAGTCATCAGTGCCAGGGGAACCGTTCGCAGCTCTCCTCCCACCAGACACCTGCTCTCAATAGACTTCTTCCTCAGCTCAACTTCCCTCAACACCATGTCCACTCCCCAGTTTACTCTCTACACGCACGGCCAAGGTGTGCCCCCCACTTCCCCCGCCTCGATCCCGAGCATCCAAGCTGACACGTCGTCCTACAAGGTCCCAACGGCTGGAAGGTCGTCTTTGCTCTCCGCGCTCTTGGACTCTCGTACGAGAGCAAGTACTTCGCGTTCGACAAGCAGGAGCAGAAGTCGGCGTCCTTCACCGCGCTCCAGCCGAACGGCCGGATCCCTTGCCTTGTTGATCACCAGAATGGAGACTTTGCGATCTGGGAGGTGAGTTTCACTTCCCCTTTGAAAGGAAGGAGAGCGAAGAGCGAGCGAGCGAGATGAGGAACGGAGCTGATTGTCGTGTCTTCGCAGAGCGATGCCATCCTCCTCTACCTAGTCGACACTTACGACAAGGAGAACAAGATCTCCGTCTCGGACCCCAAGGAGAAGGCGCAGACGAACCAATGGCTCTTCTTCCAGGCTTCTGGACAGTGCGTCCTTCGCACCTCCCCATTCCGCTCCTCGCTGACTCGTCTCGCAGGGGAGCATACTTCGGCCAGGCTGCCCACTTCAAGATGTTCGCACCCGAGAAGATTCCCTACGGAATCACACGCTGTGCGGACCTCGCGAGAAAGCCGTGCGAAGCCAAGCTGACGCGTGTGTTTTTTCCAGATACGAACGAGGTCGCGCGCGTATGGGAAGTGATGGAGGGCGTTCTCTCCAAGCGGGACTTCCTCGTCGGAGGAAAGGTGACCATCGTCGACCTCTCCTTCATCCCCTGTACGTCCCCCCTCCCCCTTCGCACTTCGATCCTCCCCGCTGACGAAGACGCAGGGAACAACATTGCGTTGCACATGCTCCTTCCTGAGGGCGTTGATGCCAAGACGGCGTACCCAAGCGTTTGGGCGTGGCACCACAAGCTCATCGAGCTTTCGTACGTCGCCGAGGGACTTGCGGAGCAGAAGGCTGCCATGTCCGCATGAGCAACAGTTGAGAATGCAACCCGAACTTGATGTGTTGAATAGTCGGAAGGAGAGCAGTCTTCAGGAGAGCGATGTGAAGCAGGAGAGGCCCGCGAATCGACCCTGGTCAACGCGTCGCAGTCCCTCGACGATCCAGTCGTCCATTCCTCCTTTTCCGTCCCACCGATATCGTCCTACCGATACAGCCCATCTCTCTTGACAATCTCCTCGACCCCCTCCAGCACCATCTCCTCCCATTCCCCACCCTCCTTGACGCACTTCCTCACCCCAGTCGAACTGATCCCCGCCACCGCCTCTGGCAAATCATACATCTCGATCCGACTCCGCCACGGCTTGACGTCCTCGCGATTCAGGAAGGCCTCCTCCTCTGCTCGACTGACGTCCCCGCGGCGGGCGCAGGCGATCGAGGAATGGTCGGTGGTGAAGAAGGAGGAGAGGGCGGCGGAGAGGGAAGGTGCTGGGGGTTGGTAGTATTTGGGGTCGAAGAAGCGGATGAGGGTGTCGTAGCCTGCGTCCACACGGCGTCAGTGGAGCTCGAGAGCGAGAACGAGAGGAAGACGCACCTTGCGAGAACGAAAGTCGGACCTCCGGAGCCTCCTCCCCCTCGGCCTGCAGCAGCACCAGCTCCTCCAGCTCCCTGTTGAGCACTCTCGACTTGCCCACAAACGTCGGTTCATCCTCAATTACCCCAACCGCAACGTTCCCGCCTCCCCTCGCCTCTCCCTCCTCCCGCCCAATCCGCTCCATCTCCCTCGCGACAGCTCTCATCATCTCCAGCCTCTGCAACGGACTCGCTTCGCCGGTTTTGGGCTCCTTGTCGACGTTCTTGGAGCTCAGGAGGAGGAGGTGAGCTGTGGGTCCTGACGCGGTCGAGGGGAGGTGCGTCGCGATCGCTAGGTGAGCGAGGTGGGCGGGGTTGAAGGAGCTGTCGAGGATGGAGATGGTGAGGGGACTGGAGGGGGTGGTGGTAGGAGTGGGTGGGAGAGGCCAGCGTGCGTGGGAGGCGTACAGGATCGAGAAGGAGGAGGCTTTGGCGGCGAGCAGAGCTGCGAGCGCTGAGGGAGTCGCCTGAGCTGCTGCTGCTGCTCGAAGGGATCCCACCATCGCTCCCGTACGCCGTTGACGTCTCCGGGCAGGTGACAGTCAGAGCAGGGCTCGCCGGCGTTAGCAGACACCTGGGCAGCGTTGAGGCAGCGTCTCCGCCGTTCCCCAGAGCCTCGGTTGGCGCGGGGAGGAGGCCGTCGGGTCGCTCGAATCCCTCTTGGTCCTCAACCAACACCGTCGAAAGCGTAGCGACGATGAGCGCCTTCCTTCGTACCTCCAGCCTCGCTCGTTCCTCCGTTCGCGCCTTTTCAACGAGCTCCGCGACGCGGCATGGAATCAAGACGCTCGGTGTCGTGGGAGCAGGGCAGATGGGATTGGGGGTTGCGTACGTTGCAGCAAAGGTGAGTTGCTCAGTGCAGTAGGAGAGGGAGCTAGCTAACGCGAGGGAGAGAACAGACTGCCGGAGTCAAGGTCCTGATCACGGATCGCGATGCCGCTCAGCTCGAGAAGGGATTCGCGTTTGTCGGTACGTTGTAGAGAATTATGCAGGGAGAATTCCTTCTGACCTGCTCGGTAACGCAGACAAGCTCCTCGCAAAGGACGTCGCAAAGGGCAAGCTCACCCAGGAGCAAGCCGACGCAACTCGCTCCCGCCTCTCCTCCGTCCCCAGCATCGAGCAATTCACCAACGTGGACCTCGCGATCGAAGCCGTCTCCGAGTCCCTCCCCCTCAAGCAGCTCATCTTTGCCTCCCTCGCCACCCACCTGCCCCCCCACGCGATCCTCGCCTCCAACACCTCCTCCATCTCCCTCTCCAAGATCGCTGCCGCCGCCATCCCTGCCTCGTCCAAGGCCCTCACCGCCACGTCCGACTTCTCCTCCCGAGTCGTCGGGTTCCACTTCTTCAACCCCGTGCCGGTCATGAAGCTCGTCGAGCTCATCCCCGCGCTTCAGACGTCGCCCGACACTCTCGAGCGAGCTCGCAAGTTCGCAGTTGCGATGGGAAAGACGGTGACGGTGTCCAAGGATACGCCTGGATTCGTTTCCAACAGGCTGCTCATGCCGTTCATCAACGAGGCGATTTTGGCACTCGAGGAGGTGCGTCTTTCGTCGCATTTCTCTGCGACGAGGAGCTGACGTCGTTTTCGAATGCAGGGAGTCGCTACCAAGGAGGATATCGACACAACGCTCAAGCTCGGAATGGCTCACCCCATGGGACCTTTGGTGAGTCCCTCGCGTCGATTCTCACCGTCGCAAGCGACTAACCCCATTCTCCAGGCTCTCGCTGATTTGTTCGCCCCTCTTCCCACCTCTTACGACCCCAGCTAACCCTCCCCGAAATCACAGCATTGGTCTCGACACCTGTCTCGCAATCCAGGAGACTCTCATGGTCCGTCCCTCTTGCCTTTCGCCCCGAAAGGCCTCGCTCACCCGCCTTGTTCGCAGCGCGAGACGGGCGACACCAAGTACCGTCCTTCGATCCTTCTCGGACGCATGGTCTCGGCTGGATGGCTCGGAAAGAAGAGCGGAAAGGGTGCGTTTACGATCCTCCTCCTCCCCGCCGTTTGCTAACCGTCGCTCTCTTCTCGCAGGATTCTACGAGTACTGAAACCTAAACACGATCCCGCCCAGAACTCGCAGAACTCTCACGCTCTTCACTCTGCTCGATTGCGCTCTAAACAACTGCTCGGTTGCGCTCCTACACAAACACCCACCTCCCCTGCACAAGCTTCTGCGTCACCTCGACCGGCTTCAATTCTATCCCCATCCCGGCCCCAAAGCGCGGGACGACAAACGTCTGCCTCGTATCCCCACTCTTGGACACGGGCGCCCCGCCCTTCTTCGCTGCCAATACGGTGAGGGTCGTTTCGAGGGGTTTGCTGAAAGTGCAGAGGGGTTTGCCGAGGGTTGGAAGCCAGGCGGGGTTGATCTTGGTGATGGCTGCGCTCAAATGCATCAGTGTTGATCGACTGGGGGAAAGGGAGAGAACGGACTCTTGAGCCAGACTTTGTGCGTGCGGTGAAGGTCTTGGTAGACGATGAACTCGGGCGGCGAGTGGTGGAACAACCCCGAACTGGGGTGGATGAAGAGATCTTCGTCGATCCCGAACGAGCGGTACGGGACTCCTCGGGTCGAAGCGACCTTGCTGTACGAGATGGACGAGGATTTGTCGAGGAGGTCCTTGCGGACGGCGACTTGGTCGATGAAGGCTGACGTGATGAGTTGGCGCAGGACTTTGAGCTGAGAGAGAGAGAGGGGTTAGGAGGGGCGAGGAGAGGGGAGGAGAGGACGGACTTGGGTCTCCGAGGGAGGTTGGAGCTTGGGAACGAAGCCCGCGTCGATGCCGGGGTAGGTCGTCTGGACGATCCTGCTGACCTGGCTACGAAGCTTGTGAATCTCTTGCATCGCCTGCAAAGGAAGAAAGGGATGAGCGTCACGGTCGTGGCGGAACGCGAAGCAAGCGCACCTTTGTTCGAACAAAGTTGGCCTCGCAGAAAGAGTCGCGACCTCCTTCGTACTCGTACGCTCCGACGACGCTGAGCATCTTGAAGACGTCGCTCATCCCCTTGCCCAATGCGAGGTATTTCTGCGTCAAAACGAGCGTCAGCGCATGCGAGACCAACGGACAAAAACGAGAGCGACGCACCTTCTGAACGTCAAAGAACGCCTTGCGAGCGACCTTGAGCTCCTCCTTCGCGCGCAGCTCCGGATCCCGAATGTGCCTGATCTCTCCCGCAGTGAGCGCCGTCGCACCCGCCAAATCAGGCATCTCGTCCTCGCCGTCCCCGAGGTTCGCCTCGCGAATGAAGGGATCTCCGACCGAGAGCGCGCACACGATGGCGATAACGTACGGCAGGCAACCGTGCTGCTGCCCCGCGACGATCATCTTGGAGAAGCGCGGCGAGAGAGGGAAGAGCGACATTGACCGTCCGAGTTCGGTGATCTTGCCGCCGACCTTGGAGCTCGACTGGGACGCTTCGAGCGCACCGAGGTAGACGAGCGTCTTCTCCGCTCGTCGAAGGCTGTCGCGGTCTGGCGGAGTGGGGAAGGGGAAGTTGGCGACGGCGTCGATGTTCATGCTCTTCATCTGGAGGATGATGCCCTCGATCGGCATGCGAAGGATCTCGGGCTTCGTATGCTGGTCGAAGTAGTTCTCGTAGACGGCTGACGAGTAGATTCGGTAGCAGTGACCGGGTCCGGTTCGTCCTGCGCGACCTGCTCGCTGCGAGGCGGCGGCCTTGGAGATCCACGAGACCTCGAAGGACTGGATGCCACTGTTGATATCGAATTGGCGCTGCAGATAACGTCGTTAGAGAAGGAAGGAAAGACTGTGGAGCGGAGAGCTAAACGTACCTCCTTGGCTCGGCCAGCGTCGACGACGTACTTGACGTTGGGGATCGTGATGGAGGTTTCGGCGACGTTGGTGGCGATCACGACAAGGCGAGTGTTAGGCGGCGGCTCCTCGAAGACTTTCATCTGCTTCTCCGTCGAAAGGAGCGAGTAGAGGGGAAGAATGTGCATCGGTTCTGCGGTGCCTCGTTAGTTCGATCGAAAGCGGTGCGAGAAAGTACGCACCCTCGGTGTCCTCCTCCATGTCGAGTCCCTCAATCTTGCTGTCGTCGTCGTCGTCCGATTCGAGGTCGTCAACGTCGTCCTCGGGGATCCCATCGTCGACGTCCGCAGCGAGGTCCTTGTCGTCGGCGCCCAGATCGATGTCCTCGACTTCGATGTCGTCGCCCGCTGCGAAAGGAAGAGGGTCAGCACCCGTTCTTCGAAACCGGAAAGGAAAGGACGCACTCTCAACGAACGAGCTATCGACCTCCTCGGTAACCTCCTCCTCGTCAGAGACCTCGACGACCTTCTCCTCCTTGCCCGCCGCCTTGGCCTTGGCCCTCGCCGCCAGCATCGCCACCCTCTCCTTCCTCTCCTTGACCGCCTTGGCTCCAAACTTCTTCTCGAGCTTCTTGACGAGCGAGACGATCTCGTTCTGCCCCGTGCAGAAAACGAGGATCCCACCGGGTGGGAGACGAGCGTGGATGCGCGCGACCTTCTTGTACGCTTCCTCGAGGTAGTCGGGTGAGGTGCGGCGGGAGAAGTGGTTCGTGACGGGATGTTGACGAGCGGTGACGTGCAGGACTGGAGGAGGGATAGGGAAGAGGGTCTTGTTCTCGGCGAAATCTGCGACGCGAAGAGTAGCGGACATGATGATGAGACGGAGGGGCTGCGGTGGGATCAAAGATCAGTGATGCTCGGGTGTGGGAGAGAAACTGCACGAACCTTGGTGTTGTCCTTCCCTGCTCGCCACATCTCCTCCCTCAACCTCGCCACGCGACTGAGCACTCCAATCAAGACGTCCGTGTTGACTCCTCGCTCGTGCGCCTCGTCGACCACGACGACGCTGTACTTGCTCAGCAAGAAGTCGCCCGCGAGCTCGCGCAGGAGGACTCCATCCGTCATGAAGACGAGCTTGGTGTCGCTCCCCGTCGTAGAAGAGTATCGGATCCGATGAGCGACGAGGGTCGACGAAGCTGGGAGGCAGAGCTCGGCGCGAACGCGAACTGAAGTCGAAAGGGCTGCAACTCGTCGAGGTTGGGTGATGGCGACCATGCCAGGGTTGTCTGCGTGAGGAAAAAGACATGAGCACGGAGAACGAACACAGGAGAGGAAGGACGAACCACTCGACTTGTCTCCCCATCCAGCCTCCCACAAGAACTGCCCAATCTGCGTCGTCTTTCCGCTACCCGTCTCTCCGCAGATGACGATGACGGGGTTCCCTCGAATCGCCTCCATGATACGATCCTCCTCCTTGACAATCGGAAGCTCCTCCCTCTGCTTCTGCATCTCCTCCGTCCGCTCAATCGGGATGTGCGTAGTCTTCTGCGGCGGGAGGGTCGGGAGCTGGTTGGCGGGGATGACAGCGCCGAGGGGGCCATTGACGCCCGTAGGATCGGGGAGAGCCTGGAAGCCTGCCCCAGCGCCGGCAGGGAGGAGAGGAGTGTAGGTGTCGTCGGCGGAGGGGGAGGGAGGAGCGGGGAGGGAGGAGGTGAGGCCGGCGGCGGTGAGGACTTGGGACTCGGCCCAGGCTTGGAAGGCGCCTTTCTCGCGAGGAGGGCGAGCGGGTCCATCGTCTTCGTCGGAGGAAGAGTCTTCTTCGTCGTCCGAATTCGCGTCGTCCTTCGCTCCTTCGATCGCAGGGACGCCCTCGTTCTCGCTCTCGATCCCACCCCACGACTCCTCGTCACTGTCCCCCTTCTCGCTGCCCTTCTCGCTCTTCTCGTCCTCCTCATCTTCGTCCATCGCCGAGTCCGAGCTATCGAAATCGCTCTCCTCGTCCTCCTCGACCGCCTTGCCCTTCCCCTTTCCAGCCATAGCCCTCAGCCTCCCCTTGACCTTCGGCTTCCTCTTGACGACAGTCATGACGACTCCCTCCCTGAGGCCGCTTCCGACCTTTGCAGGGATCAGAGCAGGGGCAATGGGAGGACGTGCGGAGGTCGCGTCGGCGGCGTTGTAGTTCGAAGTCGTCGCGGTGGGGAGGGTGGAGGAGGAAGGGGTCGGAGCGACGTGGACGACACCGAGAGAGCCAGACGCGTTGAAGACGGGCGTGAGCTTCTTGCTGTCGAGCGTCGTAGTCGACCGCGGAGGTGCGGGAACGTCGAACATCTCCTCGTCGGCCGCAAGACTCCCCTCCTCCGAGTCGCCGTCCTCTCCTCCGCTCTCCTCCTCCTCGCTGAGATGCCCCCTCCCCTTGACCTTCTTCAAGATCCCGCGAGCGCGGATCCTGCGACGCTCCTCGACGGACTGGCCATGCTCGAGCTTGGAGCCCTGGCTCTCGTATTGCTTGGAGCCGAGAGAGGAAGAGGATCGGAGAGAGAGGTTGAGGGTTTGGGTGGTCCTTCACGGCGGGAGTGCATCAGCTGGTAGCTCGAGCGATACAACGCAGAACCAGACGCACGCAAGCGAAGCGATGAGATCCTTGCGGCCTTCCTTCTTCAGCTTGCGGTTCACGTAGGCGTCCAAACGCTTCTTCTTCTTGCTCGACATCTTGGGCGCGTTGGCAATCTCGGTAGCTTTGGCAGAGGAAGCCTGTGAGGAAGAGGAGAGGGGGTCAGCTTTGCTCGAACGCTGGCTCTGCTGGGAAGCTGTTGGAGCCTCCACCTTCCACAGCTACGCTTTACGAGGTGTAATTTTAGCTCCAGAGAGCCGTAGAGCCCAGCAAGAGCTCCTCCTTGCGGCACCAGCCCTCGAGAACAGTCCTTCCATTCGCCGACTCGAGGAGCTCCCCCTCCCTCTCCACCTCGTCCCATCCAGCGCCGCTTCGTACGGCCACAGAGAACGAGCTCCCCAGTACGATCCCAGCGCAAGCGCAACTCACAATCTCCTTCTTCTTCTTCCTGGCCTCCTCGTCAATAATCTCCGCGTTGCTGTCGTCGACCTCGTATTCCCTCTTGCGCTTGTTGTGAGAGCCGTCCGTGGCGGCAGCGATGGAAGCTGCACGCCCCTTTTGGTTGTACCGCGGTCGTACAGTGGGCAACATGACGAGGTGGCAGGAGGAAGAGCTCCTCGTCCTCGCACAAAAACTGAGTCCGCGTTCCGAGCGCCCTTGTCCTCTTCCACAAGCTCCAGACGCGAAGCCACTACCGAAGGAGAGGAGCACAGCAGGATACTCGAAGGATCTGCTTCCACGACGCCCACGGCGTTCCAACTCGTGCGGCACACCTCCTTCCTCCTCCGTCTCTCGCGCGCATCCTTGGCTCTCGACCGGCGCCTCGTCAGGGCCCCAAGCGCAAGTGAAGGGCCGGAAGTCCAAGGGAACTGGTATGTGGGTCGATTAACAATGGGAGGGGTTGGGCTGGACCACTGCTTGCTCTGGGACGGACGTTCTTCTCGAGCTCCTCCCAGTCCCTCTGCTCTTCTCCTACTTGCTGCTGTTTTCTTGCTGCTCTTTTCGGCAGACTCTCCCTCTCGTATGCGGGCTGAACCGAAACGCAGATCTTCAGATTGCGGAATACCAACGATACTCAAGCGACGAACCCTCCCCCCTCACTTGCCCAACCCACCCCAAAGCTCCCCCGCCCAGCTCTTCATGTTCTCCGACGTTCCCAGCATCTTGGTCTCCCTCTCCTCCAGCTCCTTCTCCCACCCCCTCGTGACCTCCCTCATCTCCGCCGCCCTCGCATTCTTACGACTGCATTCGTCACATCAGCTTTCTCTCTTCGAACGCGGCGAGAAAAACGTACCTGACGAGCTGGACGACCCTCCCCATGAGCTCTCCGAACTTGCGACTCAACTCTTCGCCACCCGCTTTCCATTCCTCCTCCGTACATTCCTCCCACTTCCTCCCCTTCTCCCCAACGACGCGCGCTTCGGCTTGCTGGAGGTGGGGCGAGGGACCGGGGAATCGCTCGGCGACCGAGAGGAGGGGAGAAGAGTGGGAGAAGTACTGCTGCGAGACGGGCTGGAAGTGGTGCGAGCGAGCGAGGTCGGGGAATTGGTGAGGAGTCGGCTGGGTGGAGGGGGAGAGGACGGGGGATGGGGAGCGAGGGACGAGGTCATCTACGTCCGATTCTTCGTCGTGGTCCTGCGAGAGTCGTTAGATCCGCAAGGAGGAGAGAGGGGAGAGAGGGGAGAGCCGAGCGAACCTGGAACTCCGACCCATCGTTCCCATCGTTCCTCCTCTTGCGCCTCTCGTTGACCTCGTCCTCGAGCTCCTCCCTCCCCCTCTTCGGATCCCTCGCAGCGTACTCGAACGAGCGCGATTCCTCCTTCTCCCCAACCCCCCTCTCCTGGCTCCCTCTGAACCCCTCGAGGCCCTCCGCATCGTAGATCGTCCTCCCCTTCTGCACACTCCCCCTCCTCTCCTCCTCGTCTCCCTCCTGTACTAACTCACGCGTCCTCGCATCTTCCTTCCTCCCTCCTCCAGAACGACCACGACTGAGAGGGTTATCGCGACGCGATCCCCTTCCGTTCTCGGACGAACGAGCCCTGTTCGACGAGACCTTCTTCCCTCCCCCAAGGAGCGCGGAAGGCAGCTTTTAGGCGTGTTGCTGGACCGGGGGGAGCTCTCCACTGCTCGCACGAGGGCCGAGAGGAGAGACCGCGCTTCTTGAACTTGGAGACGGGTGGCGTCGATTCGGTCGTGTTCGGCGCTCCGGGGAGGGGCTTGGTGGCTTGTTTCGCGGGAGGGTGAGGGAGGGAGGAGGAGGAAGAGGGGTTCGTGGTTGAGGGG
>JANGFH010000781.1:0-25000 GCA_025758715.1 Glaciozyma martinii | reverse complement strand
CAGCAAGAGTCTGACAGCCTCTCGGGTGATGGAGCCTACAACGTCGTGAACGTCGCGACTGGCAGGACTCTTTCGTTCGTTCGTGGAGACTCGACGACCGACGTCTTCCCCCAGGTCAACGGCGCGCCCCTCGACATCCAGGTGCGCTCCCTTTCCCTCTGCACTGCCCTCGGAGCGACTAGCTAACCAGGGTGTACGCAGTTCAACGGCGACCAGGCTCGTTCCTCCCTTCTCCTCTCGCGCGCGCTTTTCTAACGGTCGCTTCCCTTCTCAGGCGCGTCTCTCGGGCGGCAACAACAAGTGGTTCGTCCCTCCCTCTGTCCCGTTCTCGCTCAACAGCTAACCCTTTCCCACGCGTGCAGCATCTCCGCGCAATGGGGCTTCCAGCAGGGTGACGGTGAGTGTTCGAGGGAGCGTTCAAGGGAGCCGATCCCTGACGAATGGTGTGCGCGATTCTGCAGACGCGTCGACCGGGCAGTTCAACAACGCCGCGGTTTCCTACGCCTGCGCCGTCGGCAAGGGCCTCAAGACCGGATCCTCGACGCTCGAGACGACCAAGCAATGGTGCGCCTTTCCTCGCTCCCTCGCACTTCCGGCCCGCACTGACCTCCCTTCACAGGTGGCTCCTCGTCCCCGTCGACTCCTCGGACTCGTCCTCCTCCGACGCACCTTCCTCTGGCTCGGATGACAGCGTCGCCCTCTTCGTTAAGCCCGAGAAGTCCACCTCGACCACCTCCGACGACGACTTTACCGCTCCCGAGGCCGCCGCCGTCGAGCCCGTCATCGCCGCCGTCCAGGTCAAGTCCTCCAAGACTTCGTCGGGCAAGATGTCTACGTCGTCCCAGGCTTCCGCCGCCGGCTACGCTCCCACCGACGACGATCCCGCCACGTTCGACTACAGCTCTGTCGACGTTCGTGACCGTTCGACCTGGATCTGCCAGCACCCTGGAGTCTGGCTCAACGCGTGCGTTTCTCTCCCTCCTTCCCTCCCCGACGTCGCTGAACTCTCCGTCGACGCAGTCACTACCACTACGTCGATGCTGGACACCCCGAGTGCGCCGACGTCCTCGCCAACTGGCGCAGGGACAACCTTCGCATGGCCAAGCGCTCGCACTCTGAGCTCGCAAAGGTCATCTCGAAGCGCGCCGACCAGAAGTTCTACATCATCGCGGTCGACCACCTTCACGATATGGTCACTCGTGCGATCGGCAGCGGTACCATGAGCAGCCCTGGTGCGTCTTCTTCCTTTCGTTGGTTAGGGTGGGAGCTGATGGCGTTTTTTCCGGGTGCAGGTGGATACACCTCGACTGTTCTCGAGACCTGGAACAAGGTGCGTCTTTCTCTCTCGTCCCCGCCAAGAACCTCTCTAACGCGCTTCGCAGTCGGACGCGAACCAGCAATGGATCATCACCCGGGCCTAAACCCCCCCTCCTCTCGCCGACCGATCCATCCCTCTCCATCCCTCCAGCCCTTTTCGTTCGGCTCCCCCCCCCCCCTCCTTGATCCCACCTCCGAGAGTCAGGCGTTTGATATGCCGATTTTTTGACTCGACCTTTCGACACACTTGTTCCTACTTTTAGCTCTCACCCCCCTTTTTCTACTGCCCCCCACATGCGCGTGTTGCACTCAAAGACGATTGATTTGGTCTGACTTGTTCGCGGATGCGGAGAGATGCGGAGAGATCAGAGAGATGCGAGGAGAGGATCGAAAGAACGACCAACGGCACGAATTCGAACGGCGCTGAGCCCCTCGCTCGCGTTCGAGTGGGACAAGGAAGCTGCTCAACGTCGAGCGATTGAGCGCCCTTGCTGCTGCTCCCATTCCTGGGAGGGAACGCACCTGTACTCAAGGCGTGACGCGCGAGGGGGAAGGTCTGCGCGTCCCGGTTTCAGATTATATCCCCTCCTCAGCTGCGAGCGGGAGGGAAGGGGGAGGATCTCTGGAGAGAGCTTGAGGGACGTTCGAGAGAGGGACAGAGGAGGGAGAGGGACCCGGCGCGTCTTTTCTCAGGTTTTTGCGTCTTTTCCGGTGGGTTCTTTCGTTGAGTTCAAGGAGGGAGTTCGCTGGCTAAGAGCCACGAGTGAATTCCTAGCAGAGGAGCGCAAAGAGTTACGTAGCAACGAAGAAAGGCACACGCGCTCTCGACCCCCGCCCAGGGAAGGCGCGTCGGCGCAGCTCTCTCTCCCTTGTTCGTCTCCCAGTCTCCCTGCTTTTCGCTCCGGTAGCCCTCTCCTTCAAGAGACTTCAGATCAGACCGTCCACCGTCCTTCGACAACCACTCACCTTCTTTCGAATCCTCTCTCAATCCCCTCATCGTCTCCTCGCCCCTCTCCTCCCCGCCAACCATGAAGTCCTCCTCTTTCGCCCTTCCCTTTGCTGCCCTGGCGGCTCTCGCCAACGCCCAGGGTGGTGTAGTCGACAACGCCGCCGTCGCTGCTGCCATCAGCGTGAGTCCATCTCGTCGTCGAACAAAGGGAGTCAGGAGGTGAACGCGCACTGACCTGGTTTCATCCTCTCCAGAACGCTGCGATCACCTTCGATGGATCTTACACTCTTGAGAACGTCGCGACTGGAAAGGTACGGTTGCGGTTTCGAGGGAGGAGCCGGTGTTGGGATTGGGGCGTCGGAATGGGAGCTGACCTTGTCCCCGAACGCAAGTTCCTCTCCTTTGTGCGCAACTACGACACGGACAGGACCAACTTCCACACTCAGAACGAGAAGACCGCTGTCACGCTCGAGACTGATTCGGGCGAGGGCGATACCGGCACTGTCATCAACGGCTTGACCAAGGTGAATTTGTACGAATGGAAGCTGGCGAAGAGAGCTGACTTGCATTCCCATCGTGTTCCTCCGCGCAATGGGGCTTCCAAACTCTCAGTGGTGAAGCGGATGCCGCTTGGGATGTCGCAGCGGGTCAGTCTTGCCGAAACGTCGATTGCGAAGGAAGGAGGAATCTGACGCGTCTCTTTTTGCAGTTTCGTACGCTTGCAAGGGTGGGTACAGGTCCAATTCCAATCTATCCACCAGATTGTTTGCTAACCTTTGCTCTTTGCCACAGTCGGCGCTGACGCCGTCTCGAACGAGTCGGACCTCGGTGAGCCTTTCTCTGCACAACGACGACGACACCTCTAATTCACTCCCTGATGTCTACAGTGCTCGCGAAGCAGCTTTGGAAGCTGATTCCTTGCGGCTCCACCACCACTCCCTCCGCCTCCTCCTCCGCCGCCGTCAACCTCAACGCCGTCTCCTCCTCGACCGGCTCCGTCTCCGATGCCGACTTCTCCTCCCCCTCTGCGACCACCACGGCGGAAGAGGCGACCGTCAGCGTTGACCCAAAGAACCGGTTCGTCCCTCGCGCTCGTCTTCGCGGAGGATTGACTGCTCACGCTTTTTGATCTAGGTACACCTGGGTCTGCCGCCACCCCGGGTGGTGGCTCGCTGCGCACTGGCCTGTACGTTTTCTCCCTTCTTCTGCCCTTGCCACCAGACTTACTCGAGCGTTTTTCGCACGCAGTACGTCTACAGTGATGAGGAGGGAGGAGGACATGTCGAGTGCGAGGCTCGTCTTCAGGCGTACTGGGCTGCCAACGGCAAGCGCTTCACCAAGCACAAGCGCGGAGGACACGTCGAGATCGCTCACGCTATCGCGAAGCGCGAGATTGAGCGTCGTGCGGCTTCGACCTACTGCATGTGCGTTCCTCTCCCCCGTTCTGTCCTCGCTACCGAATGCTGACGCTCCTCCCCTTTCCCAAGCATTACCACGGACCACCTTACCGATATGGACACTCGTGCGATCGGCTCGAGTCAGATGGACACCTACGGCGGGTTAGTTTGTTCGTCGCTGGGTCGATGCCTTCTTGCTGACCTCTTTCTGCCGCAGATACATCTCGCAGGAGCTCGTCATCCTCGACAAGGTTCGTCTCATTCTCTCCCACTTTTCTTCTCCCAATCATTGATCATCTCTCCCTTCGCAGACGGACGCGAACCAGCAGTGGATCGTCACTCCCGCATGAACGTTTCCCCGACCCTCCTTCCCTCCCAGCATCGCAACCTTCCCCCTTCGATACCCCGCACTGGAGCGAGCCTCCCTTGTCTGACACCATGACCGCTAGACGGCACATTCCCTCTCCTCCTGTGGAACGAGACGATTTCTCCCATTGCGCTTGCGAGATCTGCTCCGTTCGCGCTCGCCAGCTCTTCGCTCTCGAACATCCTTCTGCTGCCCTTCATTCCTCTCGCATAGAAGGTCTGCTTGAACATCGTCGTGCTTGTGAAGCGCGGGAGGTTTCGTGCACCCCGAAATTCGAGGGCGCAGATCAACTGCGTGGGGCCTCCCGCAAGGGCCTCGACCTAGTTGTACTTGCTCTCCTCCCTCCCTCCTTCTCTCCCTATGTTCAAACGAGGGCTGACAACGACGAGCATTCTGCTCGTCGCCCGAAAGAGGTCGTCGAAGGGACCCTACCCCAGACTGCTCCCCTGCTCTCGATTCTTTCTTGCGTCTGCTCGTTCTCCTCCCACCAAGCTCGCTGAACGACTCAAGATGCACATCTCCAGCTTTTCTCTCCTTGCTTTCCTCCTCCCCTTCGTGGCCTGCGCAACCGATGCCAGCGCTGTGAATCTCCAAGTCAAAGTGCGTCTTTCGGCTCCTCAGGCCTCAAGCTCCTTCGCTCCCCAAGCTAACTCCTCGTCTACCAGGCTTCCAAAATGCCTCTCAAGGGGAACGGAAAGTACATCATCACCCACGTCAAGACGGGCAAACGACTCAGCTTCGTTCGGAACGAGGTTACGAACCTGTATCCGGTTGCGAAGGGGACTGCCGTGGAGATTCAGGTGCGTTTTCCAAGCGAAGCGAGTTGCGGAGGGAATTCAAACTGAATGTGACGTGCAGATCAAGGACAACCTCGTCAGGATCAGCGGTCAGGGCAAGTGTGGGTCGATTTTGCGTCTTCTGATTCTGGGGTCGTTGGTTGACGAGAGCGGGGTTTCCAGGCGCCAGTGCTCAGTGGGACGCGACGAAGAATGGCGGTGCGAATCATGCTATGGTTTCTTGTGCGTTTTCATGTCGCACACGCTGCTTGGGGAGCTCGACTGACGACGCTTTGCTCAGACGCCTGTGCCGGTGCGCCTTCTCCTTTCCATCCATCCTTTTCTCTGCGAAACTGACGTCTCCCTCGCAGTCGGAAGCGGTCAGTCGGGAACGAAGACGCTCGAGAAGAGTAAGCAATGGTGGTACCTCGTCAAGCACGTCGGAGAAGTCGGCAAGCGATCCAGGGTCTTCGAGGAGAGCTTTGTCGACGAGCGAGCTTTGACGGAGATGTACTACATCATCGCGTTTGATCATATTGGGGATCAATCGCCCAAGGCCGCTACTGAGGCGTCACTCATCACCGCGGGAGGGTACCGAAGCACCGTCCTCTCGGTGTGGAACAAGGTGCATCGGGTTGTCTTTTTCTCGTCGAGATTCGTCGCTGACGAGAACGTTCTCGCAGAAGTCGAATGATCAGCTTTGGACGATCAAGAAAGTTTGAGCAGCATCGCACCTTCGTTGTTTGTAACTTCGTCGCAAGCAGGTCTCCTCCATGCTGCTCGATGCCTTTGATTCGGGAGCTTTCCTACGCTTCCGCTCTCCACTATCGCTCTTGAAGCTCTAATTCAGCACTGCCGAGCCGTGCAAGCCTTGCGCGCGCCTGCTGGGCACGCCACCCCCGATCTCGAAATCTCGCTGCCGAGCATCGTTTTGGGGTGCGGCCCTCCCAAGCCCCTCCAACTTCCCCCCTGCTTCATCTTAGACTTGTCCTCCTCCCTAATCCCTTATTAATCGTCACAACTACCATCCTTGGTGCACCCATCCCCCGAGCTGGAGCGTCGCATCCGCCCCCCCCCACGTTTGAGGTCTGTCAACGCGGGAGTCTGAGCCCTGAAAGCCTGGGTCTGGGAGCGGCGGAAGCTGAGATCTCAAGGATCTTGAAGGCTCGCACTCCGGATCTGTCTGCGAGCGGGAAGGGAGGAATGGGGACCGTCGCGCGAAGCCAAAAGAATGCATCGTCGGGCAAAGGTGCTTTGAAGGTGATTTCGGAGTTTATTACGCTCCCAGGCCGGGTGAGAGTGTATCTCGAGCAAACTATGAACAAGAAGCAGCGTCCGAGCCAAGAAGAAATGTTCGCAAAACAAGAGGAAAGCTCGAAGAAGCTGGAGTCCTTGAGCGGGGGAGCCTGGGGAGAGCAGCCAATCACAAGAGCAGATCTCGCTCGCAGATCTTCCTCTCCTCCCTCCCGAACACCAGTGGGATGTCGAAGACCGCCCTGCTCACCCAAGGTGCGCTGCCACCCGCCCACCAGCCAGCTTCGAACGAACCGCGCACGCAGAGAGGGCCCTGCCCCAGTGACGCAGATTGAAGCAGACGAGGTTCGTGGAGCAGGCGCGCGGCAGCACCACGGCCCTCTGCTCGATCCAATAGGCTAAGATCTGCGTAGCCGAAAACCCTGCTCTGCTCCTCGCCGCTCGAAGCTCGCTGAACGCGTGCTGGATCCGTTCGACGAAGGCGACTCCCGCTGTCACAGCACTGTTCGTCGCTGGAGGCCAATGCCCACGCTAATGCGGTCTTCCCGAAGGGCCACGGAACCCAGTTCTCGGGCTGGAGGCTTTGCGGAAGTTGACAGGTGGCGAGGAGAGCGACTGCTGTTTAATGCCTGGTGGACAGCTGGCAAGGACGTGAGTACGTCTGTGGCAGGGTTCGGCAGGGACGTACTGACGACTCCCACTAAACAGCGGTTGACTTCAGAGGGAGCGAGCAATCGACTGCGGGCGAAAGAACGTACCGGCTTGAGGTTCGTTGACGTTCGGCTTGTCGTCGAGGAAGGAGTGCTGACCGCTCGGCACGCAGAAGGATACACGCTGAACCTTCCTGCAGCACCTTTGGCCTGGCACCTTCCTTCGATCCATCGCAAATTGGACGAAGAGGTCCCCCCGACGAAGCGATCCAAGTGCGAGCCTCACCGCCGTCGCAAGGCAAGTTCAGGAGCTCGACGGCGCGGAACCCAGAAGAGCAGAGGGGGAACAGAGCAGTAAGAGGAGTCAGTTTCTTCAGGAGGAAGACGAAACTCATCCAAATTAGTTTCAGGAGAAGAGGGAGAGGAGCCAACGCGCGGCCTTGCTGGATTTCTTCTCTCCCTCCGCCCATCACCTCGCTCTCCCTTGGTTCTCCGCGGCACTCCCCTGCTCCACCGCCCCACAAGTACGCGTCACCCCCGATCAGGGCGCCCAGCTCTCCTCCCCCAGCTCTCTCCACGTCTTCCGCCCTTCCCAGCGTCCCGATTAGGGCCGGACACCTCAGCGTGCGCTCAACCATGGCCAACAAGCCCGCCGCTGAGCCCAACTATCGTCTTAGGAAGCGGACGCGCCCTGTCGAGACGGAACGCGAGCGCGAGAAGGAGGACGACGCGAGCTCACTCAGCTCCCTTTCCGAGTCGGACGTCAGCGAACACGACCCAGCGGCGGATTCTCACGTCGAGTCGGACGACAACTTCGAGGAAGAGGTGGACGAGGGCAGCAAGAAGAAGAAGAAGAAGAAGGGCAAGAAGGCTCCCGTCAAGAGGACTGCCTCCGCTCCAGTCAAGGCGAAGGGACACCAGCTGCCGGCCCAGAGTCCCGCCGCGTCTGGTTCAGCACGTGCGTCTTTCTCGGCGTGGTGGAGGAGATGGGGGGAGGGAGCGCGAGCTGACGTTGTTCCCATTGCTGCAGCCAAACTCTCCAGTACGAACGACCAACCCTTCGCTGACTCTGCGTCGCGCCCCTACGTCCACCTTCGCGCTGCCCCTCTCCCCGAACCTTCCTTCTCGTCGTCGACGCCTCGACTCTCCCACCTTTTCCTCCGCATCAACGAGCTCGTGCAGAGTTCGCGAATCGAGGCGGGACGAGGTCAGTTGGTACTCTCTCCAGCCCCCGCGTCCAGACGCTGATCTCTGCTGCTCGTGCAGATGAAGCTCTCCAATCTGCCTCTCAACTTGCCGTCGAAAAATCTATCGGAGGTCTCCCTTCTGCTGTACACCGGTCTGCGTTGTGCTTGATCATGAAGTACGTCCCTCGCTCGACCGTTGTATTCTTTGCTGACGGCTCTTCCGATCCAGTCGCTACTCGGTACGCCATCCTCTCCTTCTTTCCAGACCAGGACTTGGCTGATTCTTCTCCAACGCAGTCCTTTTGCGCGTCGCCAGCAGTCGACATCCCAGCCTTCCCCGTCACCGACAACAAGGGTTCGCCGAATCTATGTTGTTCTTCAGCACACGCTGACCTCTGTCGCCGCAGTCGCCATCTTCCTTATTCGGGCCACCGCAACCCGCATAGGCGCCTCCTTTCGCAACCTCTTTCCGCAACCCCAGACGCACCCCCTCCCCCTCTCCCTCGGCCTCGACCACACTCAGCTCGCCAAAAGCGAAGGCCACAAGGTCACTCGTGAGCTCGTGAGGAGCTGGATCGAGGCGCTCGCGTACGTCCAGGCGGCGACGAAAGTCGTTTGGGAATCGCAGCCGGCGGTCAAGAGTCCTGGACCGCTGTTGGCGCAGCCGACGATCGAGGAGGTGCTCGTGTGCTTTGAAAGCGGGGAGTTCGTGGTGCCTACGAATGGCAAGGGGAAGGAGAGGGAGGGGGAGAGTGAGGAGCCGGGCAAGAAGAGGACCAAATGGCGCAAGGGCGGCAAGAATGTCGATGCGCCGAAGAAGGGGTACGTCGCCTTTTCTCTCTCGTGGGAAGCGACCGGAGCTGATGATGTTCGACGCAGAAGTCACTCACCGCCGGCTCTTCCTCCGATGATGCTGCAGAACTACTCGACTGCCACCGCTGGATCTCCTCCGCATTCCCTTGCGTGCGTCGCCGCTCGTTTCTCCTTCCCGCCGTAGAGCTAACCCTATTTTTTCTCTAGGCCTGCGACGCCGTCCCTTTCGAATGGCTCAGCTTCGACGAACGACTCGTGGCGCGGTCCCGCCCTCGCTCAAGCGACCTACCCGTCGATGGGACCTCCCCAATACCAACAACCGAGCTACTACCACTCCCAGTCCCTCCCTCCTCCCCACTCGTCCTCGCCCTACCCTTTCACGTCCCCTCAGCCTCAGGCCTCGACCTCGCACCACGCCGCCTCGCTCCCGATCCGTCCTTTGGGAAGCTCGGTCGACCAGCACCAGCACCACCAGCAGCAGCTCCACTTTCAACAACAGCAGTACGAGCTCGAGATGCAGCGTCGAGGGCAAGCCCCGCAAGGGAGGTCCTCGACGTTTCCGCAACACGAGCTGCAGCAGTACTCGCTCTACGCGACCCAGCCGCAGCCACCGCAGCCGCACCACCACCCCTCGCCGCAGCTCCAGCAGCAGCACCTTTCGCCCCTCTCGCACGAGCAGTTCATCGAATCGCCGGATCAGGAACGCCTACCCGAACCGAGTCGAGGGGAGGAGGGAACTGGATCCGAGGCGGGGAGAAGGCGCTCGACGCGGTTCAAGTCGAACCAGCCGAACGGCTCGAGCGCAGGAGACGCGCCCGAGGGATCTTCGGAGCAAGGTGTCGAGCCAACGACGGCGAAGGAGTCGTCCTCGACCTTTGACGCGAGGGAGAACGGGGACCGTCAACCGTCGCAAGCGCCTGAGCAAGTCGTTCCCTCGCATTCGGACGTCGTCATTCTTCCCCCCATCTCCCTTCGAAGCTCCTATCCTATCGACACTAGATCGTCGGGGTCGCCTGTTGCGGCGTCGTCGCTGGTGGAGGGACAGGCTGCAAAGCCTCCTCGCCCGAAGCCTCGGTCAAACAAGAACGTCTACTCGAACGTCGTCAAAGCCGATTCTCGCCTCACCAGCAACCCCGGATCGCCCTTCCCTCCACCTGCGTTCCCCCTCCCCGCCTCGCCAGCGCAATCGCCTTCCCCGACGTCTCCCTACCCCCAATCCTACCCGACGTACGCCCAACCCCATTCCTCCGCCTACCCCTCCCCGTACCAGCAATACTGGACCACCAACGTCCCCCCTCCCAACTCGTACTACTCGACTCCAGCGCCAGCACCCAACATGGGCTATCGAGCCAACCCGTACCAGTCGTCGTACCGCACCGGCGCGATCCCCCTCACGATGGCGAGCCCGCACTACGGCGTCCCTTCCTCCTCTTCGGCCTACCCCACTCCGACGTTTTCCCCGCACCCGCCGCCGCAGGGGATCTCGATCGCGCAGGGGTACGAGACGATGTCGACGAGCGCGTACCAGGTGCAATCGCCGCGAGATGGATTGGGGATCGATATGGGAGGGGCGACGTACGTGCAGGGGGAGAATGGGAGTGCGTTGGCGGAGCAGGAGAGCTGGGCGATGCAGTACTCGTATGGGACGCCTTTGTCGAGGGAGTCTGGGGAGGGGAGCGGGGAGAGGTGACGAGGGGAGGTGGTTCGCTCGATGCGATTTTTGCGTCTTTCTTTAGCTTGAACTCTGGTTGATAATAGCCGTTGTCCCTTGTTTGTGCTGTAACCGATAAACACAGCCAGCCTTGACGACACTCTCCCTCGCCGTCGTCGTTCGTTATCAACGCCGCAGTTCAAAAATCGACGTCGCTGAGACGACAAAAGCTCTTTCGAGTCCTGGTGCGCTTGAAGATGCTTCTACTCGTGTTTTCAGACGTTGAATATCACGGCAGAAGGTACCTTTGACGAGAGCAGGAGATTCGAAAGCATGGGGCTGAATCGCGCTCTCCGCGGAGATCGGCGTCCTTCGAAGGAAGAGCTCTTGGGCCCGACTTCTTCTCCTTCCGATGCCTCCCTCCTGCCAGGTCGTCCTGCGCTGAGGGATTGACCCTGTCCCTTCCACCCAGGCACCTCAGCTCCTCCAGCACGAACACCAGCCTCTCCTCCCCGCCAACCAGCGCTCCCCAACAAAACCGACTTCACGTCGCACAAGATGGACTCGCGAGATCGATCATCTGCTGGGGTCTTGCGTCGACCTCCCATGCCCCCGAGAAGTGGAGCGGCGTCAGTTGGACCAGCCGGAGTGCGTGGAGCTTTTGATGTTGAGGGAGGAGCTAGCTGACGGCGTTCGCAGTACCGACCGATGGGTGGAAGCAGTCTTCGTGCAGCGTCGCCAGGACCTTCTTCCTTTGGAGGTGGTGGGTACGGAGGAGGCAGTGGTCGAGCAGCGCCTCTGGGAAGGCAGGGCTCTTTCGGCAGCAGCACCTTGTCCCAGGCGTCTCCCGTGCGTCCACAATCGGTCGTCCCCGGGAACGCCAGGAAGTCTGCTTCTCCAGTATCGTCGTTTGGGAGAAGCGCGGGACCACCAGCTGCTTCTCCGATGCAATTCTCGAGGGCTCCTTCCATCTCTTGGGTGAGTTCCTCTGGTTCCCTGCACCTGGTTGCGGCTGAGCGTTCTTTCGCAGACCTCTCCTCAACAGCCTCAAGTCCGCGTGCCTCCTATCTTCTCCAAAATGGAACCGCCAGCTCATTCCATCCTTTCGCAGGCGATGCCTCTCCTCAGCTACCCTTGCTCCGGCGGTGGCGCTCCGGTGCAGGTCCGTCCAGTTTGGCGAAGCAGGCGTCCTTCATTCTAATGGATCCCTCGACGTCCGCAGCTCCGACAGCCGAGCGCGCTCCTTGTCGTCGGACAGCGCCTCGACGAGCTTCAGGAACCGATGCAGACGGCGCTCTGCAAGCTCGCATTCTGCATCGAGGAGCTCGCCAAGCACGTCCCAAAGCACAGCGAAGCGAGCTTCCAACAACCTCAATTCGGCCAAATCACGTCGGCGTTCGTCCTCTCGCTCCTCACCTACTTTGACCAACTCGTCGTCGGAATCGCTCAGTGGCGTCGCATCGCCGAGGACGTTTGGCGCATGTCGGGAGGGCTTTTGGGGATGAGCAGCGAGGGAGGAGTCGTCGTCGAGGTCGAGCGGCCGGATCCGGAGGGAGGGTCGAACACCGTCACGATGCGAGAGCGACTCGATATCGTCGGGCACGACCGAGTGGCGGAGCTCCGGAGGAAAGTCGAATTGATGGGACAGCTTTGGGAAAAGTGCGAGTCGGCGCACTACGAATGGACGGTCGAGGTCTGCGCGAGGGAGAGGGAATGGGCCGAGTCGCTGGCTGCTGTCGAGCGGGCTCAGGAACGTCAGCGCCTGCGTCTTCCTCCCCCTACACCTCGTGAGTTCTTCCCTCGCCCTTCAGATTCGCTCAGAACGCTGATCGTATTCGCAGCTCGCCTTCGAAACGATCTCCACTTGCGAACAATCTCGCAGACTGCGACGAGCCTGCAGACGTACCTCAAGGTACCTCCTCGCTGCCCGTCCCGCTCAGCGCTAACGCCCTCTCGCCCAGCAATTCCGCCTCATCTCCGCACACCTCTACTCCGATCCCAGCATCGTCTCGGGCGTCTGGTACAACGCTCTCGAATCGCACGCCGTCTTCCAGCTCTACCGGCGCCTCGACTCGTCCTGCCGCAAGTCGCACACCCAAGTCCTCAACGCCCACACCTACATGCTCCAATGCCTCAACGCGAGCGACTTTATCCCCAGACCTCCTCCCGAACTGGGTCTTCCCCCTCACATGAGGTTCGACGAGGGGTTCCCGTCGATCGAGATGGAGCGAGCGAGGCAGGAGGAGGCGTTTGCAGAATTTGAGAGGAACAACTTGAGTCGGAGGATGGCGAGGGCGTCGATTGGAGGTGGATTAACGAGCGGGGGACCGATGGTGGGGGGGAGCATGTGGGGGCTCGGGAGGTGAACGAGGTGAGTGCGCTTTCGACGTGGAGGAGCGAGCGAGATCCTGACGACTTTCTCTCGCAGGACCCTCGAACAAGAAACGGTCTGTATCGGCTTCCGCTCGTCGTTCGGGTTCGCAGGAGCTGACCTTGTTTCCCTTCGCAGCTTCAACAAGCGACAGCATCAAAAACGGACTCAACTCCGAGAGCTCGACTACGGACTTCTTCCTTCCCAACACCTTCCCTACAGTACTCTTGGCTCCCTTCATTCCGTCCCTCGCACTTTCGTTTCAGCCTTCGCCACTACCGTACTCCCCCTCGCTCCCGCTCCTTCTCACTCGTCGTCGGAAAAGGACCCTTCGAGCCTTCGCTGCTCCACCCCTCCTTAAACCCCACAATCCTCTTGAACAGTTGCCTCCAATTCAGCGTCGTTGGAACATTCTTGGAGGGAAGGTTCGAGAGCAACTGAGAGCAGGCGAACTCGGTCGAGTGGGTCTTCGTGCAGCGTGTTGGGACGCGAGCACGGACGCGCAGGAGCAGCGATGGGGAAGAGAACGCCGGGATCCAACGACTGAGAGAAGGAGCAGAGAAGCGGAAGCAGAGCAGAAGCAAAGCAGAAAGAGACACCCCAAGACTTCGCCTTTCGCACCAAATGCCGCACCGTCGTCGATCGACGATGCAGGATTTCTCCTTCTACACGAGATGGTCCTCTGGACGATCGAACCCCCCTTCTGACGTCTTGGGAAAGGTCGCAACGACACGAACCTTGTCGCCAACTCGTAGAATCCCCTCTGCGAAGCCAGCGCGTCAGCTCCTCGCGTTCTGCGATGGCGAAGAGAGAAACGCACTTGATGGTTTAGGGACACACTGAACGCCAAAACTGAAGAGCGAGTAAAGCAGTCAGCTCTACTTTTGGAAGGGACTTGAGACGACGCACCAGGTTTTCTGAGGGTACAGCGAGTACGTGCCCTCCCGGTACGGTCGTAGGATCTTGTCTGGGACGACCTTGTCACGCACGCCAGTATCCGGATCGACGTTCGGGAGCTGCATCGATAGATCAGCTCCTCGTTCCTCGCTTCGCACGCCGCATGCCTAGACTCACCATACACCGCGCGCAACGACTCGCAACGTATAGGACGTCCTCTCTCCCCTCTCCCCCAAAGCTCAACTCGGCCCACCCATCCTCCTCCCACTCCTCAGCCCCACTAAGCACGACGTTCCCCCTAAACCTCTCGACCTCCAACCCATGTCCTCCCTCCTTCCACCGCGCCTTGTCGACCCGCTCATCCGCGATCGTGCGCTTCTCCACCTCCTTCAAACTCGCTTCGTTGACGACGAGAATGGGGAACTGGTCCGCCCAACTAAGGGGGGAGACGTCGTCGTACTCGAGCTTCAAACCAGGGAGGTTTCCGACCCACCCCTCCTCCGGTCCTGCCTCGCGCCGCTCGACGCCCTTCTGGACGAGAAGCACGGGTCGTCCCATAAAGTTTGACAAGGCCTCGGTGAGCGCTGGAGAGCCGACGACGTAGCCGTCTAGAGGAGGGGAGGACCAGATCTTGAGATCGGTGAGGTATTCGGCGGAAGAGGGGGCGACGAGGGGGATCGAGTGGGTCGAGGCGGGGAAGGTGGAGTAGGCGGGGATGTGGAGGGAAAGAGTCGAGGTGGGAATGTCGAGGGTCGGGTGGAGGAGGATCATCTTGGGAGGAGTGCGGTTAGGAGGGCGAGGAAGGAAGGACGGACGGAAACGCACTCGGCCAATGTTGCGAGCTGTGAGGAACTGGTGGGTCTTCTCTTCGACAATCATCCAGTGCCTATCGTACTGCAGAAGTAGGCGGGATTAGCGCAGGAGACTACGCGGGGAGAAACAAGACGCACTTCGAGCCCAGTTTCGCCGTACGTAGCTTCGGTGAGCTGCGTTCCTCGCGCGCTCTTGATCGGGAAGACTGGAGATAGGTCAGAATAGCTCTAGGGCTGTTCGAGCGGCAGGACTTGCCCCAGATGGAGGAGACCGTGATTGAGTCAGCAGGCATGTTCAATGTGGGGGAGTCGGCGGGGGTTTCGTGGCGTGCTGGGATCAGACTGTCGGTCGATTCAAGCAGGAACTGGAAGCAGAGGTACGAGCAGGCGTGGATCGACTGGTGGTGAGTGAGTGGGAGGAGGGAGAGAGACGTTGTCGTCCTCGCGGAGTTCTCCCTCCTCCTCTCGCCCCCACGCCGCCGCTCCCCAGCCAAACCCTCCGACAGCGTACTCCCTGAAGCCAGCGCCAACTCCCGCCCGCTCCACGAACCCACGGAACCCCCCACGAGAGCCCCTCCCCTGATGGCACCTCCTCCACCCACCGCCGCCCGCCTCTCCTCGGTCTCAACCACGACCCTCTCCCAAATCCTCGAACTCACGCGGTCCACCCAGCTCTCCATTCCCTCCCCCTCCCTCCCAGGTTCCATCTCCAAGAACCTCCTCCTCCTCTCAAAGGGAATCGAGTCGTTGGACGAATCGGGGTACGAGAGCGACGAGGTGCTCCGGGGCTTGAAGGGGCAGTATGAGCGACTGGTGGGGCTTACGGAGGGGCTGGGAGTGCACGTAGAGGGGAGGAAGAGCAAGGGGAAGACGGGGAAGCTGGTGGATACGGGGGAGGACGATGTGCTGGTAGATGATGAGTGAGTCGACCTTCTCTGCTCTGTCTGGGCTGCGCGCGGGGTTTATTCTGCGCGAAAGCTTACGGTGCTTTTGGGTGAACAGGTCAGGCGTGCAGCTGCAGCCGTTCGACAGCTCGAGGCCGCCGCATATTGCTATCTCCTTCCCAGAGGAGGACGACAAGCGGGACCTCGAGCAGATGGAGGAAGACGAGGAGACGATGCGGCGTGCCAACTCTGAAGTGATGCAGATGCAACAGCGGATGCTCAATGGTCCGTCCCTTCGTCCTCCCTCCTCTCTCTCAGCCCTGACCCATTCTCGCTCGAACAGATCAAGACGACACGCTCACTTCCCTCTCCTCCGCCATCTCCCGACAGCACGAACTCTCACTCCACATTTCCTCGGAACTCGAACTCCATTCCTCGCTGCTCGACGAGACGGACGAGGCGCTGGATCGGACGGAGAACGGCTTGCGGAGGGCTGGGGGACGACTGGAGGAGTTTGGGAGGAAGGCGAAGAACACGGGGAGCACGGGGTTGATTGGGGTGTTGATCATCCTGCTGGTCATCCTCATCGTGCTGTTCAAGCTGTGAGCGAGGGGAGGAGGGAGGAGTTGAGATGTGTTTGGGAGCGAGGGATGTACAGCGGTATTTGGTGGAGTATTGTAGACTACGCAAGACGCTTTTCGCATTGGACCCGGTGCAGGAGGGGCGTAGGGATCGGTCACTGCTCTTCGCTTCGCTGCTGTCTCGAAATGCTGTGTTCGTCTCCGCGCTCGCAACCCTTCGTCCCTGGAATCTGCTGTCTGCTTAAGGTCACCACCGTGGCAATCGCAGCTCCCTCGACTTCTCCAAAGACTGCAAACCTCTCCCCACCGTAGAAGACGAACCCCAGGGCGAGTTGACACTCCGTGAACTCCGCGCACTCTTTGCTTCCTCGTCTGCTCTTCTCTTCTAGCTCTGGCCACGCCAGCAACGTTCAACGTTCAACCTCTCAGCCTCAAGTTTCGACAAGGGAAGGCGCAGCTTCCCCGCACAGCCTGCCCCAACTTCGAGGAACCCTCTTCCTTCTCCGACTCCTCCTTCGCCTCCACGACGCTGGCAGCTTGCACCTCGCTTAACTCCCCTTCCTCCTGGTGATAGTTCACACGCTGCGCGACGTCGCTGCGCGGCTGCGGATCCCTCGCTCCTCTCAATTCGTACGCGGAACGGCGGAACGACTTCTTCAACAGGAGCTGCTCGTCTCCCTCGCGAGCAGGAGCCGCAGCGCAACCAACAAGGACGAGCACCCCTCTAAGGCCGACGGCGCGTGTGAACGTTGGCGGTGCTTCCGTTCTCGGATCTGCTCTCTCCGAAAGAGGGCGCGGCTGCTCGGAGAGCTGGGGGCGAGATTCTCGCTCCATCCATGTCCCATCAGCCCAAGCGATCTTTGACAATCGAACACCGACTTCTTGACTAAAAGCTTGGCGGGTGTTGAGCAGGCCCAGTGGGCTTGAGCCCTATGTAGGGAGAAGACGATCAGGTAGCGGTGGACCAAGGTTGCTCGCTGGGGTGGGGTGGGGGTATCGTCCGGCGGAAGGCCCCCTTGCTCCTGACTCCAGGAGTCGGTGTTCTGCTGGAGGAGGGTTTGAACTGATCTCGATCTCGCATCTTGTTCCAGATCTCGCGTTTTGACGTTCGGGGCCCTCCCCTCGCTTAGTGCGTCATTCGCCCACTCTTTTACCGCTCGGGCTGACTTTCGCAGTGTGTGGCTACTCCCCATCGATATAAAAAACCCCTCCTCATCTCCTCGTTCCCCGCCTCTTCTCCTCCTTCCTCCACTTACTCTCCACCCCCGCCATCCAACACCCCCATCTTCCACGATGGCCGCCAACATCAAGGGCCTTGCCAACAACAAGATGGCCATTGTGCGTCCTCCTTCCCCTTTCGCTCCTGGTCAGAACTGACGGCAGATTTTTCCCAGGTCATGACCTGCTTCGCAGCCTTCGGAGGATTCCTCTAGTGAGTAGGCCTCCCCGCCCCCGCCTTGCGATGCGAATGGATCTCGCTCCTCCCCTAGAAACACGCAGAGGGGGCTGGACTGGAGGACAGGCGCTGATCCCCTTCTTCTTTGCGCAGCGGCTACGACACGGGATACATCTCGGGAGTCAAGGAGGTATGTTCTTCTCTTGCTCCCGCTGGTCGCTGCGGGTTAGCGCGTTTCTCGCACAGGCAGCTGAACTCGTGTTGTTGCGTCCTCCCAGATGCGAGTCTTCCTCGACCTCTTCGGCACTGAGCGTATCGACGCGAACGGAGAGATTGAGATGTTCCTCCCCTCGGGAGACGACGCCCTCATCACCTCGATCCTCTCCGCCGGGTGAGCTTTCTGAAGCGTCCTGGAGAAGGCTGACAGCTGACTGGCCTTATCCCCTTCGCAGAACTTTTGTCGGTGCTCTTCTGGCTGCTCCCCTTGGAGATCGTCTCGGACGTCGCTACGGAATCATCGCTGCACTCGTCGTCTTCTCCGTCGGAGTCGCCCTCCAGACCGCCGCCACTTCTCTCGTGCCCCTTGTCATCGGTCGTGTCCTCGCTGGACTTGGAGGTGCGTCTTCCTTTCGCCCCTTCAACAGAAGGCGCGCTGACGAGCTTCCTCTGCAGTCGGAGGAACCTCCTGCCTCGTTCCCATGTACCAGTCCGAGTGCGCTCCCAAGCACATTCGTGGCGCCATCGTTGCTGGTTACCAATGGATGGTGCGTTTTTTCGATCCGCGCGTCTTTTCTGATCTTTGCGCTGACCTTGTTCTTTGCGCAGATCACGATCGGACTCCTCATCGCCGCCGTCGTCGTCAACGCTACCAAGGACATCAACACCCCCGCCTGCTACCGCATCCCCATCGGCATCCAGTTCATCTGGGCTGCCATCCTTGGAGGTGGACTTTTGGTCCTCCCCGAGGTGCGTTGTTCTTCGTCTTTGGGTTGGACCTCCCTGACTCTTCTCCCGTCTCTCAGTCCCCTCGCTGGTTGATCATGAAGTCTCGCGACGAGGACGCCATGAAGTCTCTCTCTCGCATCCTCGGTGCTCCCATCGACTCCGCTCAGGTCAACGAGGAGTTCGCTGAGATCGCCGCCAACCTTCACCACGAGCGCGCCATCGGAGCTTCGAGCTACTTGGACTGCTTCCGCAGTGGCCCCGGTCGCAACCGCCTCCGCACCTTGACCGGCATGGGAATCCAGGCGCTCCAGCAGCTCACCGGGTGAGTCGCGCTTCGCCTTCGCTCTCCCCTCCCGTCTCCCCCTTACTGACTCCCCCTCGTTAGTATCAACTTCATCTTCTACTACGGTACCACGTTCTTCAGGAACAGCGGCATCAGCAACTACTTCATCATCACCATCATCACCAACATCGTCAACGTCGTTATGACTCTCCCCGGTATCTGGGCCGTCGACCGCTTCGGACGTCGCTTCCTCCTCCTCCAAGGTGCCGCCGGAATGGCCATCTCGCAGATCATCGTCGCTGGAGTCGGATTGGGCATCGCAGCTGAGAACCTCGCTGGTCAGCGCGTTCTCATCGCCTTCGTCTGCATCTTCATCGCCCACTTCGCCGCCACCTGGGGACCTCTCGCATGGGTCGTCACTGGTGAGATCTACCCTCTCACCATTCGCGCCAAGGCCATGTCCATGTCGACCGCCTCCAACTGGCTCCTCAACTTTGGTGCGTCGCTCTTTCTCCCCTTGCTCCCACCGTTCTGTAGCTAACGCTTCGTTCTTTGCAGCCATCGGATACTCGACCCCGTACCTCGTCAACACTGGCCCTGGAAACGCGGGACTCGCGTCGAACGTGTCCGTTTTTCTTTCCGCTCCATTCCTCGACAGTCGTGCTTACGTTTCTTTCCGTCGCAGCTTCTGGATCTGGGGAGGCTGCTGCTGCATCTGCATCGTCTTTGTCTTCTTCTGTGTCCCCGAGACGGTCAGCACCATTCGCAATATTCCCCTCAATCCTTTCGCTCACGCTTCCCACTCTCTCAGATGGGTCTCTCGCTCGAGCAGGTCGACATCCTCTACCGCAACTCTTCCATCGTCAGGTCCAACGCATACCGCAAGCAGATTCTCGCCGACGAGATCGTGCGTGCCTTCTCCCTTTCCGCTGTCTCTCGCTCAGTCGCTGACCCCGCTTCCTTTTCTCGCAGCACGACGAGGACACCGATATCTACAAGCACCAGGAGCCCAAGCTCGGCGCCGATGTCAAGCACGCGGAGCAGACCAACGCTCGCGACCTCAGCATCGAGGCGTAAAGCTGTCGTTCTCCCCCTTCTGTACTGCATGGACGCAAATAATTACACTAGTATCAACATCTGTCCTGTCTGGGAGAGAGAACCTGGGCTGCCCATCGCTGAGGCGTAGAGATAGAATTGAAGAGCTTGCGAAGAACTCGCGCGAGCGCGCCGCCAACTCCTCCCAGTTGGGTTGCCCTCCACTTCTTCGTCGAGCCTCCCGCTGTCCTTCGTGCAACAGCCCACTCAATCAGCTACAAACCCCAACCAAGCTCCCTCCTCCTTCAAATCCTTGCGCGTCCGACAACTCTCAACGCGACCTTCCTTCCTTCAACACCAGCGCCCCCCGTCGAGTTCAGGGATGGAGGTCGGCGGCAGTCAGGGGTGGGGCGTCGTAGGGAGCAGCACTGGGTGGGGAGTAGGGACCGCTGATCGACCGCCGGTGGCCGCTCCCTCCTCCTCCAAGGACCTGAGGGAGGACAGCCGAGGTCGGTTCGGCGGACGGCTCACGTCTGCGATGCTCGAGAAGGCTCTCTCGGGAGGCGGAGGAGCAGCTTCAGGAACCGTAGCTGGCAGCTCCACGTCCAGCACGAGCGCCACAGGCGCGATCCCCGACGTTGCACCCTCTACCCACCTCACCACCCCTCTCCCTTCCGGCTCACGAACCAACCCTCCTCCCACCGGATCGGCCCTCGCAGAGCAGCTTACTGTAGTAGCTGGAGCAGCGCATAGCTATGAACAGCTGATGGAGATCACCAGAGGGTGGCACCTTCCTCTCAAGGCGGTCGACTCGGCTTGGACGACGGCGCAGAGGTCTCGCGAGAAGGGAAAGGGACGAGCGTCGGATACGAGTTTAACTGCACCTGCCGAGGTGGAGTACCTTGGGCCTCCGCTGAACAACCGTGAGCTCAGGTTTCTAGGTGTGCTCAGCGCGAAGGGACCGATGCTGACGGCCGCCTCCCTCCACCAGCTGCCCTCTGGAACGAACTACCTCTTCTCGCAAGATTCATCGTTGGCCTACCTACTGCTCTTGCCCAGCTGCGAGCTTCTCCCGCCGTTTCGGACAGTGCGCGAGCCATTCCTCGCTCCATCCCTTCCGCATCACTAAGCTCTTCCCTTCGCAGCCTTCGCCAACGAAATCATTTCGACCCTCTTCACTCGCGCGGCGCAGAGCACCATATTCCACGAGGCCCTCGCCCATCTCGCCGTCGGCGACTACTCGGCCTACCTCTCCTCCCTCAGCATCCCTCCCTGGCCCATCTCCCCCGTCAAGGTCCTTGTCTACTTCGTCTCCCGCCTTCCCGCCACCTGCAGAGCGCACGCCTACCTCACGACTCTCACGCCTGAAAGCTGGTCCAACCCTTTTCCGTCGTTCAACGCCATGCGCGAGACGCGCAGCAGGCTCGCCGCGGCGCAGAAGCTCACCGAGGACTTGTGGGACGCTTTGGAGCCTCCGATCGTGCCAAAGGAGCCTTCTGTGCTGAACGAGATCGTGCGGGCGGCGCGGAACTGCAACTCAAGTGGTACGCTTGTCTTTCGTCGACACGCTTTCGCGACCGTTGCTGAAGGATCTTTCTGCGCAGGAACGAAACGCACCTCGGGGAAAGAGCAGGGATCGGGAGACGACGACGAGAACGACATCACGCTGTGCGGTTTCTTCTCGCCTTTGCCTCCTTCCGATGCCGACCATCTTCCTCCTTAGCTTCGCCTCGCCCCTACCGCCCCGCGTCACCACCCCGCCAAACTTTACCTCTTCCACCAAACGTCCACCTCCGGCACCCCCCGATTTCCAGCCCTTCTCCCGCCACCGCAACCGCAACTATGCACCTCCGAATCCAATCCCTCCTCGAAATCATTCGAACCCGCCTGCCCTTCCGTGCGTTCTTTCCCAGTCCTCCTTCGCCGCTTTGCTTACCCGAACGTAGTCCCTCTCGCCCCTCCGAAGATCTCAGCGAAGGCGAGGCAGAGTTCGAGGCGGCGGCAGCGGAGCTGAGGCGCCAGCTCGGGCTCCTCGAGGCGCAAAGAAGGTCGAGACAGTCGATCCCTCCTCTCGAACCAGCAGCCGCGTCCATTCACGACACCATGTTCGAGGAGCCGACGCGCGAGGAGTGGGACGACCGGTTCGAGGCCACAGTGGCCCCCTCTTCGCTCCTCGCCAACAACGCTTCCCACTCCGCGCCACACACCTTCCTTCCACCTATCTCCGCGCCACTCCCACTCGCACCAGCTCTCCCGCCGATCGCTCCTTCCACTCGGCAGCAACCCTCGCCTCCGACGACGACGCCGAGCGAGGGACCGGCGCAGGCTGGCGAGGGACTGGCGAAGCCTAGGAGGAAGAGGAGGAAGATTGTAGTCAAGACGTTTGAGGAGTTCTGCGAGGAAATTATGACGAGGAAGTGAGGGGAGTTTGGGGATTTGTACGAGTGGAGGAGGTTGTACTGCACTTCGTTTTGTTTCGAGTCGTCACTCGTTGAGCGAGAGGCGGGAACAGTGGGAAGAAGCCTCTCTCGAAGCTCTTGCTGCGCGCGCGTGGAGCCCAACTGATTGCAAACGGGAATAACGTGTAGGGGTGGGAGAGCATGGGCATGCAGGTTCCAGGAGGAGGAGGGGGGCAAGGCGAAGTGGGGCTAAATGGGGCGACAAAAGGGAGTACCAGTCGAAGGGCAGATGGAGAGGGGAAGGGACGGTCGTCTAGGCACCATCGTGGTGGGATAGGCGGGGTCAGGTTCTGCGACCGACGACAATGTCCATCAGTGGTGCTCCAAAGGGCCGAGAGCGAACAGATTTACCGCAGCGGGCAAAGAGGGATCAAACACGCTACTTTGCGTAATTGGCGGTCCATTCCCGTGCGACGCGCATCGCGTCTTGCTCGTTCTCCTTCCAGTGCGCGGCGACGTCGTTCGCGAGGGGATCATCCTGCGTTCCCAGCGAAGCTCGTCAGCTCCTAGGACCCCGACATATTCAACAGCACCTCGAGAAGCACGCACAGGGTTGGGAGCACTGAGAAGCGCTTGCACGGAGAGGAGGACGGTTCGGATTTGGAGAGCGGGGGACCACTTGTCCTTGAGGATGTCGAGGCAGATCCGGCCGAGCTTGTCTGCGCCGAGGAACCCGCGTCAGGTCAGGTATTGACCTCCAGAGCAGGAACCAGGACGTACCGATGTTGGGGTGGTAGAGCTTGGTCAAGAAGCGGACCTTGGGAGGCGACATGGGGTACTCCTCCGGGAGGAAGAGCTCGAGCTTGAACAGTCCACCTGCGCGATCCCGTAAGCTCCCTCTTCCTGCTCCAGCTCTCAACCCACGTACCTGCATAAGGCGACGAGTCGGGCCCGGTGACGAGGACGTCAAAGTACCGAAGGTTGTCGTCGTGAGGGACCGCCGAGATTCCTGGAGGCGAGTCGGCGAGCAGTCGCTGGGTTTCCTGTGGGACGTGGTGGATCTTTCAGCTTGGTTCTGGACTGGATTGCTGGTGAGCGACAGCGGGAGGGCGCAGACGAGGTGGGTGGGGTGGGCACGAGGGGAGGGAGGAGAACGAGGTCGCCACGGTCGTTGCGCGGCAGCGTCTGTTAGAAAAGAGCTTCCCAGTTGCTGCTGTCCCAGTTCCCTGCTCGCCTTCTCCCAGGGAGGGCAGGCGTCGTCGCCGGTGCCTGCAACCCTCCACCGTGCCTCGTCCCGCGAACGCTCCGTATCTGCCTGGCTCAGTTGGGGTTGGAACGAACCTTGATGATTCGCTTGGGCAGGGCTGACATGGTGCTGGCGACGTTGGAGTGGCGAGAGGGAGAGCACGGAACGAAACAGCTCGACCTCGCCGTCGTCTCTTGCCTTCCTACCACTCGCCCGATTCCCCGCTGACTCTGCTCTTCTCGAGATGAGTACCACGAGGTGAGCTGCCAGTCGACTAGACCTGCTGAGCGGACGGCGGCTGATCCTCTCCTCCCTCGTTGCAGCAGCGCAGCTCTCCCCACGCGCTCTCCCGCCTCGCCTCTCCAATCGGCCTTCTTCAGGTTCCCACCAGAAGTGCTGCACCTCATTTTCAGCCACATTGCCATCGACTGCGATCCCGAGTCGGGCTTCCACCTTGGAATTGCGCGCGCGAATGAGATCGCGCTCCGCTCCCTCCCTCTCGCAAGGTAAGTTTGCTGGCGTGAGAAGCAGCAAGCGGACGAGCTGACGAGTTCCTTTTGGCAGCTTTGCACTCTACCCCGTCGTCAGGGAAGCCCTGTTTGCGTACGTGTGGCTGGGAACGGAGAGGAGGATCAACAAGTTCCTCCAAACGCTCGACCTCTCCGTTTACCGACGCGGCGAGGTAATCAAGGGGTATCTGAGGCGATTCGTCAAGGGAGTTCGGATCGAGTTGATGGAGCGTCAAGTGGGGCTCGATGGGAGGAACGTGGGGGGACAGGTGCGTGGTGTCGTTGAGGAGCTGGGATCCGCGCTGATTCCCCTCTCGCGCGTAGGTCGGCGTCACAACGGAGCAGGTTCTTCAGCTCGCAAAGCTTCTGCCGGACCTGCGCTCCCTCGACGTCGTCGTCAACGACACCGGAAGCAGGCTCGACCCCATGATGGCCGCCGCAACGAGGCAGTTCAAGTCCCTTAAGGAGCTCGAGCTTCACGGCAGCTCCATCGGGTTTGCGAACGCGCAGGCAGTCTTCGCCGGACACCAACTCACGACGTTGAAGCTGGGCACGATTGTCCAAGATCATTCGGGCCCTTTTGTCGACGGCGCGAACTTCATCGCGCATACCCCTCCTCCGGCCTTCCACTCGACTCTCACCGTCCTCACCCTCTTCCAATGCCAGCTCCGTGACGAACAGTTCGACGCCATCTTCGCCTCGCTTCCCTCCCTCCACACCCTCACTCTCTTCCAACTCCAAGGCGTCCTCCTCCTCCCCCCTTCAATGGCCGGCGTCCCCGCCCCTCCTCCTCAAACGATCCCCTTCCCACCAACGAAGCTCATCACGGCTCTCACCCCTCTCATCCCCCACCTCATCTCCCTCACCCTCTTCCTCTTCGACCGCGCCCCAATCGCCAACAACGGCCCTCGCGAAGCAGCCTACAAAGCCGGTCTCCTCCTCAACGGCCGCCTCACTCTCCCCACCGCCGACCTCCGCCTCGCCGATGAACTCTCCCCGCACTTCCCTCCGACCCTCACGCACGTCACCCTCGGCGGGCCACTCTGCCTCTCTCCCACCTTCTTCTCCCGCCTCCCCTGCGCGGGCATCACCGACCTCTTCCTCACGAACTGCGCGAACGTCCACGAGCCCTGGACCTCTTCCCCCGACGGAGTCGATCCGAGCGAAGTGGTGGAAGCGCTCGATATGGGCTGGGCGAAGGGGTTGAGGAGGATTGAGTTGAAGGGGATGGAGGATACGACGCTTGATGGGAGGCCGTTGTGGGATTGGGAGGGGATGGAG
>JANGFH010000779.1:0-10086 GCA_025758715.1 Glaciozyma martinii | reverse complement strand
GGGAGAGGGAGGGGAGGCGGGAGGTTGAGGCGAGGGGAGTCGGGTGCATCGTCTTGAGAGGGGAAAAGTTAGTGGCGAGTGCTGGAAGGCTATGGAGGAGGGCTGGGAGAGCTTGGGTGGAGTACTTACGGAGAGGGGCACGGGGGAGGGAGTTGCGGTGGTGGGCAAGGTGGTTGGCGTGAGGGAGAGGAGCGACAGACGCGAAGTCCCTCTTCTTCTAGGTGCGCGCGAATTGGACAACTCGTCTCTCTCGTTCCCCACCTCTTCTAAAGACGCACAGCGAGGCAAGAGCTACCAGGAATCGCTCTAAGGCGGATCCGATTCGTTCAAAACAAGCACGCCTGCTTGAAGTTGAGCTGCTCGATCTCTCGCGACTCTCATTCGCGCGTATGCGAAGCTTCGCAAAGGAAGCAGCGTCCTCCTCTATCTGAGAGAGCACTCCGAGCTGCTAGAAGAGCAGGTAACAGCGCCTTCGTGTCTAGGTTTGCGCCACCGCCAGGGGAGAAACGCGGAACCAGCTGGCCTTGTAGCTGGCCAGCCTCCACGCCCTCGCCCGGACCAACTTGAGGTGCGCACGACGCAAAGAAAGAACGTCCCACGTCCCAGCCAGTCAGAATCCGACGAGCAGAAAGAACCTTCCTCCGCCGGAGCTCGCAAGAACAGCGCAACGACTTGCATTACTCCCTAACGCCTACCTGGTACGCTGATCCCAAACATCGGCACCAGTCCCATCGACTGCAAAGGGACAACGTGCATTAGCTCCCACGCCTCCAACACGCTCACGAAAAGCGAGAAACTCACCCTCGCTCTCCGCACGGCCTTGCCCATCTTCCTCTGAGTCCCCCTCTGCAACCCCGTCTTCCCGCGACTCTTGATCTTGCCCATGCTCGTACAAAACTCTGCCCTCAGGAAGGGGTTCATCGGGCTGTCGAGCGGGGAGATGCCGAGCGCGATGAACGGGTCCATCTTGCGGGCGGCAGAGGTGGGAGGGCCGAGGGGGTACGCCTTGGTCAAGTCGGGACGGGGGAGGAAAGGGGTGAGGAGGTAGTTGGGGGAAAGGGTGCGGGGGCCGACGACGGTGTTGGCCACGAGGTTCCTGAGGACGGCGGAGGACTCTGTGAGGGCAGGGCGTCGTTAGTTTGGGAGAGGGCGAGCGGAAGGGCGAAGGCGGACCTTCGGCAGGAGGGACTATATCTACTCTCTTGAGCATGTCGTCGAGGAGGTCTACAACTTTGGCAGCACCGTCGTTGCGGCGGGAAGGGATGGAGGAGGAGGAGGAGGAGGTCGAGGCGATGGGGGCGGAAGAGGAGGCGGCCGACGAGAGAAAGCGGGTGTGGGAGGGGCGCCCCAGAGCTGATACTGCTGATCTGCAACGGCTGAACATGTCTGGCGTTTGTTTTGAGACGAGGGAGAGGTCGACGAGCAGGAGCCGAGGAAAGTGATCTGGCTGGGGCTGCCCCGCTCCCCCCTGGCGCTGTTCCGTGGCGAAGGGGCAGATTCAGCTCCGAGGACTTGTTCCCTTTGCCCCTCCTCTGAAGCTCAGTAGAATAAAGCTGTACGATTACAGAACGATCCGACTCTGTTGGCTCACCCTGCTTCCTTCACTCCTTGCTCTCGAATTTGATTCAGGGCTGGCGGGGCAGACTTGGGCGCGAACGTCATCTCGTCTCTCTTGTCCTTCTCCCATCCGCTCTCCAGGTCGAACAACAGACTACAGCAAGATGTCCACCACTATCGCTTCTACTGGATTCGGAATTGACTTTGCCGGCAAGGTGGGAGCTACGACTCGTCTCCCCCCCCTCCAGCAGCTGACCCTCTCCCTTGACAGGTCGTCGTTGTCTCTGGCGGCAACAGGGGACTCGGCCTAGGCCTGACCGAGGCACTCGCCAAAGCTGGTGCCAGTGTCGGTACGTTGCGCCCCCCGCTCCCTCGCACCGACGACGCGCGCCAAGACCTATGGCTGACTTCCCCCGCGCTCTCTCCCCACAGCGATCCTCTACCACTCGAGCAAGGACGCTCCTGATGTGGCGGCCAAGCTTTCGGAGAAGTACGTCGTCAAGATCAAGGCGTACCAGTGCGATGTTGGAGATGGCGACCTCACCAAGCGCGTGTTCAAGACGATTGAGAGCGAGTTGGGAGAGATCACGGGGCTTATTGCTGTGAGCTCCTGTTATTTACCTGCTCTTAGAAGGTGCTGGGAGCTCGGGGGAACGGTGGACCTCGGCAAGGGAGGGACAGGAGCTGACCTTCGTTGACCCCCTCCTCAGAACGCCGGAATCTGCATCGTCAAGCCTGCTCTCGAGATGACGGACGCAGACTTTAACAAGCAGTTTGGTGTCAACGTTCTCGGAGGTGCGCTGCTCCTGGTCGTGATCTGGAGGGCAGACGGCTGACCTGGCTCCCACAGTCTTCCACACTGCTGTCGCTGCTGCTGCGTGCGTTCCTCCTCGGCCGAGGGAGAACTAATCAACTAACCGAGCGCATGCAGGCTTTGGACCGAGCGCAAGCAAAAGGGATCGATCGTGATCGTCTCGTCCATGTCGTCGCAGATTGTCAACTGGCCGCTCACCCAGGTTCGTCCCTCTTCTTCGCTCCCCTACAGCAGCTAACAAATCCTCTCAACAGTGCTTCTACAACTCTTCCAAGGCTGCTGTCTCGAACCTCGGCAAGTGCCTCGCCGCCGAGTGGGCTTCCAGCAACGTGCGTCGCTTGCCTTCCTCTGCGCGTCCTAGCTGACCTCGTCGCGTTTCTCAGATTCGCGTCAACATGCTCTCTCCTGGCTTCATCAACACCGAGCAGACCTCGTAAGGCTCACCTGCTACTCCTTCGTCAACATTCGCTGACCCAATTCACCTCGCAGGAGCAACTCGATCGAGCTTCGCACAAACCAGGCGAAGCAGGTCCCTCTCGCGCGCTTCTCCGAGCCGAGCGAGCACGCGGGACAGGCTCTCCTTCTCCTTTCGGACCACGCGACCTACATGACCGGTGGAGAGTACTTTGTCGACGGAGGTGCGTTTTATTTCGCTCGTGACGGAGGATCCGAACTGACGAGTTTGCGCGACTAGGATACCTTATTTGGGTTTGTTACTCTCAGTTTGCGTGTGCGCTCATGGCTGACGATGCTTTTGTGTTGCAGTAAACTGTCTCGCCGATTGCGACGAAGGAGGGAGTTCGCAGCTGCTTGTAGATACGAAAATGAATCGTGGTTAGACGACCAAGGAGTATATCTATCCAGAGGGCTTCGCCTAGGGCACTTTTGGCCTCCAGGGCGATTCCACCTGGGAGAGAAAGGATCGGAGGAGGGAACCCCCTCTCCTTGGGCCACCCGAATCCGTTCCTCTTTGACCAGATCCTCCGACGCTCCCCAGAGATCCACCGCAGCCAACCACAGCTACGCCCTCAGCAATGCCTACCGTCCTCGTCACAGGTCCGTATCTCTCTCTGAGAGAGCCTCCGCCCCCCGCTCCCCGCTGACTCCCCCCGCAGGCGCCAGCGGTTTCCTCGCCTCCTACGTGATCGAGTCCTTCCTCGCCAACAACTGGACTGTCCGCGGTACCGTCCGCTCCAAGTCCAAGGCCGCTCACCTCCTCGAGCGGTACCCTGCCGGGAAGTTCAGCCTCGCTGAGGTCCCAGATATCATCACGGGGGAGGGACTGGCGGCTGCTCTCGTGGGAGTCGACGCAATTGCGCATACGGCTTCTCCTTGTGAGTTGTCTCTCGGGGCGTGCGGGAGGAGCGGGGGAGCTGATGGAGTACACTAGACGCGCTGACGGTCGAGGATCCGATGCGCGACTTCATCGAACCGGCGGTGGAGGGGACGCTGTCGGTGCTCAGAGCGGCCAAGGAGGCTGGGATCAAGCGGGTCGTCGCGACGAGCTCGTTCGCTGCCGTGACCGACTTCACCAAGGGTGGGCCTTGGAGAAGCTACACCTACACTAAGTGCGATGAGATGAGAGTGGAGGGATGGGGAGCTGGAAGCTGATGCTGGTCTACTCACAGCGCGGATTGGAATCCTACCACTCTGGAGCAGGCGCTCGAGGCTGGAAGACCGGGAGCCTTTGTGTACTCGTGAGCTCTTTCGCTCCCGATCAAGGTGGGATTGAGGAATGACCGACTGATTCCCGACTTTCAGAGCCTCCAAGACGCTCGCTGAGCATGCCGCTTTGGACTACGGAGCTGCCGAAGGTCTCGAGGTCGTCACTCGTGCGTTGTGGTCTTCCTGCGTCGAATTCAGTCCTGACTTTCTCTCCTCCTGCAGTCAACCCGCCTATGATCTGTACGTGCCACGCTTCCCGCATCGTGCACCGATCCCAGCTGACTCTGAATCCATCAACAGACGGACCTCCGCTCCAAGCCATCGCCTCGGTCAAAGACATCAACACCTCCTCCAACGCCATTTACAGCCTCATCTCCGGCGCTTCGGACCGCCCAGTCCCTGTCAACCGTCTCCCCCTCTTCGCAGCAGTCGAAGACGTCGCCCTCGCCCACGTCCGAGCGTGCGAAGCTCCCGCAAAGGACGTCGCTGGCCAGCGATTCCTTCTCTGCGGAGGTGCCTTTACCTGGGAAGACGTTCGTCCCTCTTCCCTTCGAGAGCGTGTGGGAATTCGTACTGACGTCCCAACAGGCTATCAAGCATCTTCAAACCGCGCGACCTGCGCTCGCTGCGCGCCTCCCCAAGCTTCCCGAGGTGGAGGAGCCCCGCGCGACGATCGCAAAGCTCGACTGCACGCCCGCGAAGGAGGTTCTGGGTCTCACCGAGTTCAAGGGATGGAAGGAGGTGCTGGAAGCGACGATTGACTCGCTCGTGGCTTTGGGGTTCGAAGAGGCGTAGAGCTGGATTTCGAAATCTAGGATTTAAAGGGGGATATGCAATGCTGGTTCAAGGAATGTGGTCGAGAGAGACGGAAGATATGGAGGGAGGGGGATATGGTGGCGTTCAGGAGTAGGCGAAAGGATTCTCGTCGAGCTCGCCGAACAGGATTCTCAGGTCATCCTCCCTGGAAACCAGAGCGAGGCGTCAGCGAGCGTTCTCGGACGGCTTGAAGGCATACGCACATCGATTCGAGCAGGTAAGACGTCGAAGAGAAGGCGCAGAGGTAGAACCAGTAGCGAAGAAAGGCTTGAGAACGAAGGATGTCCTGACCTTCCTCTGAGCTGTGAGTTAGCGAGCTGGCGACGGAGAGCGAGAGAGATCCCGTACCAGTGCGGGTCAACCTTCCGCTGAGGATGAGAGCGTCGTGCTGGATCGCTCGAGCCGTCGTCACCATGCTCGGAAGCTCGTGTGGAAGCGGAGTCTTTGTCGCAAGCGAAGTGGCGCACAGGTAGAAGCTGCAAAGCGGGGTCAGGTTCGAGCTCGCAAGCAGCAAAGGGAGGATCGTACAGTGCGCGTGAGAACCTCCTCGTTTGACGCCGGTAGGGAGAGAGCCGAGTCGTAAATTGCCTGCGATCAACGACGTGAGCTTGGTCTCGTGAGGAGCCAGCGCCTGACGCACTCTTGGATGGCTGGGGAGAAGCCCTCGACGCCGACGGCCGTACGAGCCTCGCGCAGCCGATCAAGAACGAGCTGATGAGTGCGAATGATCCGAGCGTAGCAGGCCGACTGGAAGGGCGTCCCAAAGCTTGGCTCTGCGGCGCCGAACCTGTTCAAGTCTCGTCAGCAAGGTCTTCCCGTCTCAGATCTGAGGGGCGGTGGGTACGCACTTGAGGAGAGGCATCAGGGCCAGGATCTGCCCTTGGATCTTGCTTTCGCGCGCGATCAGCTCCTGCCGAACGACTTCGATGGCGACTGGATCGGGCGCCGGCCTCGACGAGTCCGGGACGATGGGCACAATCGCTTGGGTGAGTTCTGAGAAGAGAGCGTTGTAGGAAGACTGCCAAAGGGAATTTAGTTCAGCGGAGAAGGCGACACGCGAAGAAGGCGCACCAGGGAGAAAGTAACCTCGGAAAGCTTGATTCGCAATGTGCGTCGCGCAGGAGTGCGAAGGATGAAGCTGCGAACCACGAACGAGGTCAGCTTTGCTCTGCGCCATGCTGGAACCGATTCTCCTGGAGCGTACATCTGGAAGATCCCTGCAACTCCGAGAGCCAACGCCATGGCGACGAGGGCTTTGGCTGTTCAAGAGCAGAATCAGGGTCAGCGATCCAAGCACAGTGATCGCCCCAAAGTGCGTACCTGCTCGAAGCCCTGCTGAATCAAACCCTGGTCGAATCTGGCCTGGCACCTCGTTGTAGATCCACTCGGTGACGACTGATGAGGAGGGTAAGCGCAGAACCGGGAGAGGAAGAGCAGGAGCGACGAACCAAGGATACCCGCACCGTTCATCGCGAGCAGCGCTCCGGCGAAGAAAATCGGCCTCGTATAAATCACCCAACACATAGGCACAGCGACTGGGGGGACATCAGCTCGCTGTCCCACAGTTTCCACAGTCGCTTCTTCGTTCGGGTGGGGGGATGCGGGCGAAGCGGCTGCCGGAGGAAAGAAATCAACTCACAGAGAGCAAGAGCGGCAGTGAGACCATAGGGGTTGAAGACGTAACCCCCTACTCCTTTAAATATGTAGAGCACCACCATTCCTGTATTGTTGGTGAAGAGTCAGTTTCGAGGAGGAGGAGGATGCCAAGCCGGACGTACCATAGATGGAGCCAAAGCCGGTCCCCAGAATCTGCAAGACGAACGTGACGACCGTTTGCCCGACTGGTTGCCAGAGTCAGCAACTGAGCGTGAGATAAGGAGGTTTTCGAAGTACGGGTAGGAGCCATTGCGACGACTGTTGACCGAGTTCGTTAGTTTCCGAGCCGAAACGCGACGAGAGTGAGCACTCGCCGATGGTGATGAGGCCTCCCGTCAATCCATACGTCACCTGGAGGGAGAGAAGTCAGAACTGAGCTTTGATGAGGAGTGAAGGACGAACGAAGAACTCCTTGAGCGAGGGAGCGAGAATGAAGACGGCGAACACCGAGACTGCGCAAGCCTGCAGCATCAACGCGTTAGCTTTGACATGATCGCGCGGAAGGTGAAAGATCGTACGGTCTTGAAGGCGTAAATCGAGGTATCCGAGCGAGCAAGACGCTCGAGCTGCGCGATCCGAACGAGGAACGAGACCTTCCGGGTGATGTACTCCTTGCCGTTGAGAGAGTGAAGAGCAGCCTGGAGAGACATGGCGTTCTTGTCCTTCTTCGCGGAGCGTGGCGCGATCTTCTCAAACAGGTGGAACTTGAGCGACTTGGACCGCCGCCACGAGTCGTCGTTCGTCTCTCCAGCTTGCTTGGGAACGATCCGCCCGTGCAGCTCGGCGAGTTCGGAGACGACTTGTCCCATGCCCTAAGAAGTCGTGAGTTAGCGAGCGAGCGAGCGAGGATGTTCGGTACGGAGCCTGACGAAGAGGAACGAGAACACTCGCATGACCGCCGTTCCGCAGATCTGATCAGACGGAACGTCGCAAGCGTCCTCGCTGCCTTCGTTGAGCGTAGATCCTGGAGCGTCCGACGTAGCTCCAGTACTCGTCGCCGCCCGCTTCGCTGGCTCCGTCGCAGAAGGTCGAACGGCCGTCGTTCTGGCTCTCCAAGGACCCTTGGGAAGCGGCTTCGAGTACCTGAGAGAACGGAGGAAGAATTAGTACATGTACTCGCTCGAGAGCAGGAAGACGCACAGTGCTTCGAGAGATGGCCCAGCTTTGTGAAGCTGAAGTTCGTCGTCGCCTGCGATTCCTTCGCCCAGCATTGCGCTGATGGCGTCGTTCTGTTCACGCTCGAACGAAGTCCACTGCAAATCAAGCGTCAGTTCCGAGCGCGCAGGTCGAGCTAAAGCACGCACGCATTGACGAAGGAAGGCGACACGGTCGACTGGGCGTCCACTCTTTGGGATGAGCGAGGGGAAGCCAGGCGTCGTAGCAGAGGGAGGGAGGTTGATGTCGTCGCTGGGGACCAGGTTGCGCTTCTCGGTGTCGCTGCCGTCGATGCTCCCTCGCCTGCTTCCCACTGGCGTCATCCCCGCTCCCTCGACCTCCTTCCTCAGTCGACTGGAGACCTGAAGCAGACGGTTTCGCAGGGCTTCGGCGTTGTTGGGCGAGACTGACGGAGCTCTGGCCCGAGCCGCGCCCGATTCGAGATCACCGTCCTCTGCGATGTCCCGGAAGTCGTCCCAAGAGTGTTGGCCAGGCCCGGCGGGAGACTGGTACTCGTGATCGCCAACGGCGAGCTCCCTGACCAGGTCTGCGATAGTCAAGTCGGTCCCTGCGGAAGAGAAGATGAGCAGTGCGTCTTCGAAGGGATCGCAAGGGGTACGGACCACGTCGAAGGCGAGCGAAAGCCCTGCCAGTCCCGGTTTCGACGAGCTGACGCTTGATGATAGCGAGAGCGTCTGGGTCAAAGCGCTCCATCGATGTAAGCGATGAGAAGGAGGTGATGAGCCCCTTCAAATCATAGTCAGTTCGCGCACCCATGCGAGCAACAACGTGGGAAGAGGCTTCACCTGCTGCATCTGCCGGAGCGAATAGACCATATCAGAGTAGTCGGTTACGGTCCAGCGGGTCCAGTTGATCTGTTGCACGACGATCGTCAGCGTGTTCAGGTGGGTCAAACGGCAGGAAGAACTCACCTCCAAGGAAGTTTCGTTCAACTTCTGAGAAAGGAAGGCAAAGTCCGCTCTGATGCTCTGGTTAAGCTCGTCGCGTACTTCTCTCTCCTCGTCGGAGATGTCCAGAACGTAGGTCTGCAAATATCAAGATCAGCACGGATCCAAAGCAGGAGGCTGCGAAAGACGCGCACCTTGGCGATGAGGTGACTCAAGATCGCGACGCGCTGGAGACTGGAAACCAGAAGCTCTCGTAGCTGGCGCTCACTCGAGATGGGAAAGATGACTGCATCACGTTGGTCAGCATGCGCGAGGAGGAACCTGTTGAGCAGGAGACGTACACCAGTTTGTTCCCAGGACGATGGCGAATCCGAAGCAGTACGCGACGCTGTCAAACGAGTCAGCGGTTACATCTCCTCGCAATCCGTGAGGACGTACAGGTAGCTCTGCAAGTACTTGGGCTCGAAGATGCCTCCAAGGAGAACCGACGTATAAATCCCCGAGAAGGCGACAATAATCCCGAGAAGCGAAAAGGCAAAGTATCGCATCGACTGGGCTTTGATGAGTGCAAAGAAGTACAGCATCGCAAAGAACACGAAGCCCTGGGCGACCGGCGAGTATCCTGGTGTTACAAGGAGCGTCAGTAGGCCTCAGAGCTGCCCCATCAGGGACGAACGCACCAAGTTTGGCGAGGATAACGTAGAAGACGGCGCCGACTCCAACGCCGGCGATTCCGAGAGCACCTCCATCCAAGCAGGCCCCGACCGAGAGACCAGGCTGCCCGGCAATAGAAACAAGTACTAGAGAAGCGAGGACGATGGGGTAGTTGAGAAGGCGGTTGAAGTCGTGGAGGAAGATGAGGACGAAAGAGAGCGTGTACGCAAACACTCCTGCGGAGTGTGGGGGTCAGCTTTCAGCTCGCAGGCGTAACGCGTTCCTCCACGATATCGAGCACGCGTAACTGCAGGCATAGTCCTCCCAAACGTCTTCCCAAATAACCTCGTCTTGCTGGCCAAACAACCTCATCTTGCCGGCCCCTCCCTCGCCCAGTACCGCGTACGGGGATCCTGCCGAGGCCTCCAAGTCTTCCTCCAATACTCTACCATCTCAAGCAGCCCCAAGTACCTTCCCTAGCAGCCAAAGTCCAAAACAAGGCGCATGAAAGCAGCAAGAGAGAGGAGCTCTCACCTTTGCCGATGGCGATCCACTGGCGCAGCGAGAGGTGAGGCAGGGGGATCTTGAGCTTGAGCGCCATCCTGTGTGCTCTCCGAGTTGAGCGATGGAGAGGGGAGGGAGAGTCGGGACCAAGGTCCAAGTTGGTCGAGTCGAACTCTCTTCCGCCGCTTTCGCCGAGCGATCAGCGTTTGCTGAACTGGATCAACGAGGTGAAATGCAAGGGGTTGTGCGGAGAGAGAAACTGGGGGGGGGGGGGGGGGGGGGGGTAGGGAGAAAGAGGCTGAAAAGGAGTAACGAGAGGAGGGGATGCAAGGGGGTGAGGGATGTGTGCGAACTCCG
>JANGFH010000773.1:0-23865 GCA_025758715.1 Glaciozyma martinii | reverse complement strand
AAAGGGCGCAGTCCTTGCAAGCGGATAGGGGCAGGTTCCGGAGTTCCGTGCAAAGTCAAGATCAAAGGAAGGGAAGGCGGTCTGGTGGAGCTGAGAGAATGTTGAGGTGTACGGAGGAGTGGTAAGGACAATGAGATGTTGATCCCAGTGTTGGGTGCGGCTGAGGAGCTGCCGCGCCTAACAAAGGTAGCCTGCTCGCTGCTCGGCCGCTGTTCTCTCCCTGCTTCCGGCTGCTCAGGACCGCACTGGTGGGACACAAATTCACTGCTCTCCAACCCCAAGCCACAAATCAGGCCAAGAAGCACTCAAACACAAAAAGCAAGCTCATCATTGAGGAACCCTCAAAATGCACCTAACCAATCCCCATCTCGGTGATTGTTGTCCTGGAGCTTGACTTCGTGAGGGATGATGAGGAAAAAGCAGGACAGCCGATGCACACGTCTCCATTGACTTGCAATTCTTCTCCGCCAACTGCTCGGGCATTTCTGCAAGGGGAGAAGAGTCAGCGAACACGCAAAGAACAATGGCGACACGGCGAGCAGAACACTCTTGCGGCGGCAGGCTGGCCCAAACCCGGCGACCCTTGGCGCCTTGACGTGTCGGGAGCAAGGCGGGGGAGGGCGGGGGCTCAGGAGATCTTTCAAGAGCACCAGTGGCACAGCAGGACATCGATCTCGCTGTGGCAGTACTTGGCTCCTCGAGCAGCGATCTGAATCTTCTCCCTGTGCCGAATCACGTTGAACCACCACTCAAAGTTGGTTCAACGATTGACGAGCGGGCCGCGCGTGAGAGGGAGACAGTCATACCAAATCCAGCATTGTTCCCCTGCGACTCGTTTGTCAGCAGGGCGCGCGCGCAGAGAGAGAGAGAAAGACGCACATTTTGAATCGAATCCGCCGCGAGCGTGGATCCCAAGTTGAGGCAGAAGTCTTAAAAGATGCACTGAGGATCCAGTGAAGGTCGAGGAGGGAGGAAGAGGACAACTTAGAGCCATCTCGCCAATCCCGAGCAGTCCCATTCCTTCGCAGTTCAACAAGCTCGAAACCCCGGAGATAAGAGCAGCGAGCGAAGGCCGCGCAGAGTTAGGAACACCCAGCAGAAAGAGAAGCAGAAGCAGGAGTCACACCGAACAGCTCACTTGATTCCACCGTGCATCAATCTCGGTCCCCCGTCCGACGACACCTCCCCCGCTCCAATTCCTGTGAGCCGGAGCGCCGTTCATCAGCTCCCAAAGTCCGCGAACCTGCCACAGGACTCACCTGTTGTGCAGCACATCTCCTCCAGCCTCACTCACATCCTCATTCTCGTCTTTGCGCGAAGGGCTCTCGAGCTTGAGCGATTTCGGGAGGACGGATGCAAGGATCATCTCCTTGCGCGCCTCCTCGCTTAGTCTTCGTAGCAGTCGGCGTCTGCGCAGAGCCTCTTCGGCTCTCCCTTGTGTAGCTCTTGTCCTCTAGCCTGGAACACACGCAACAGTCCTAAGAATCCTTCGGTCCACTTTAGTGTTGGCACCGCTTCCCTAGGTGCCCTTCCAACGGAGAGGATTTCGGACTCGGAGTGCTGGCTTTTGAGATGGTGAAGAGAGGTGCAGAGGCTGAGGAAGGGAGTGAGGAGTGTCAGAGGGTAGTCCTCCTCTTTGTTGCCAGAGTTGGGCTCATTGATGCGGGGGATTTCTGCGGGGGATTTCGAGGGAGATGAGGCGAGGAGCCAGGTATTCGAATCACGGCCAAAGGTTTTCTTTGAAATGTTCAGGCTCACAGGTAAGCTCGTGGGCATCAAATCGGAGATGGGTGATGGAAGACTGCAGGAGAGCCCAGAGGAACTGGATGTACGCCTCCGTTTCCCCGGCTTCGCATCCCTCGCGGTGGAGAGCGAGGTTGGAGAGGCTGAAGGGGAGGGAAGGGGACTTGTCGAGGTGGCCAAAGGTCTCGATAAAGCTTCCTCCATCAATCTTGAGATACTTGAGTTCTAGATGACGAGGGCTGTGAGCTGGGAGGAGCGGAAGAGGTTCAAGAGTGCTTACCGGCCAGAGCTTGAGGAAACAACAGAGTTCGGTAGCTCAAGCCGACTTGGACCCACGACAAGCAAAGCGTGCGGATCCGCGAGACCCTCGAAGGACTTCCTCCACCTCCTGAGCGTCGAAGAAGACCAGGCGCATGACGCGCGTCGAGTGGCCTGTCGCCGCCGTAGCCGCGATCAAAGCCTCCCTGTCCTCGGGCTCGCTGTACGCCCACATTTCGCTCCCAAGCTCCACCTCCTCCAAGAGCACTCGCTGCGCCAAGGGTCTCCACGCACGGCAAACGAGCGCGGCCGCACAGAGAACGGGGTAGCGCGACGTGTCGGGCTGGTATTCGTCGGTGTCCCAGCAGCTCGTGAGGGAGAAGATGTGAAGGAGGATTTCGTTTGGGAAGGTGGGGAGCATCCTGAGCTGGTGAGCGCGTGTTGAAGGTCGAAGGCCTTGGAGCTGCTGGAGGAGAAAGTGGGTCAGCGACGTGCACGCCTGGCCTGGGCCGCAAGCCACGCAGGGGCGAGGAAGCTTGCGTACCTGAGGGAGCTGAGCTACGCGTGTACGATCCGCTTTCCTAGTCGAGCGAGCGAGAGTCGTGGCGGAGGAGAGGAGTTGACGAGTCCGCGGGCGGACCATTCTCTCCTCTCTCGATCTCAGCTCTTCGATATTGGATCTCAAGAGCCGCCAGCGCCAGCGCAGACCAGCGCTGCTCGTTCTATTTCCACCTCGGCGCCCCCCACCCAGCCCAGACTCGACGCTCTGCCTTGCGGCTTCCCCCCCCTCTCCGACCCACTTCCGCAACCGCCTCCTCCGACGAGGTCCAGCTTCCGCCGCTCACCTGCACGCGAACCCCCACAACACCGACAGCAGCTCTTTGAACGAAGCTTGGCGCACCAACTCCCAACTGGCAGAACCTAAGCAGGACTCAAGAAGCGAGCGATCCCCAACGGCAGCGCGTTCGTGTCGACGTCTCGCAGATGATTTGCAGGACGCTGGCGGGGGGGACTACATGGTAGAACTTTCAGCGGCAGTCAGACTGGGTGGGGGTGGGGGGGGGGGAGCTAACGCGATGGCTGCAGCGGAGCCTCTTCGAGGCCCTCAAGCCGACCTCGACAACGGTCCACTGGGGTTTCCAAGGCTTTGGTGACATGCTTTGGTATCTCGAGGGGAATCTGGGGCAACCAAATCTGCGTCCTGAGCGACGGGAGTGGGGAGTTTGCGGGGGCAGTCCGCAGCAGCCTACCGACACGCTTCGTTCGACGCCTGCTCCTCAACTGCTCTCCGAGCCTTTGGGGTGACCTGATCATCGCAGCTCGTTGTACGGAGCGATCAAAGCAGGGTCGGAATCCCCGCCCCTCAAACACGACTGCCGCGCTTTCTACCCCTGTGGTTCCCTGCTCCCCTCTGCTCCCGCCGCAAACAGACCTCGGAAGCGGTACCGCTGGCCACGCGAGCTTATCTGGATACCATCCACTTAACTGCGGTGTCTTGGAGCAGCTGGCTAGCTTCCCCCATGCCAAGCACCGTTTTTCAAGTCGTTGGTTACAGGTCCCAGGAGGTGCTCGCCTGAGCACCTTTGAAAAGATCTGCTCTGTGCGGCTCTTCTCCTCGTCTCCCTCGCCAGCATGCTTTTCAACTTTCTTGTCGCCGCTCTCGCCGCCTCCTCCTTGGTCAACGCCGCACCCTTCTTCGGCTCCAAGGTTTCGGTCCTTCAAGCCCGCCAGGCTGAAGACCTCCCCGCTGCCGATGCCGACGTCGAGTTTTCCCCTGACGTTCATATCCAGTGAGTCTGCAGCTGAACCAACTCCCGAAGCCACTCTGACCCTCTTCGCAGCGACTCTTGCTCCCCTGCTGAGCACAAGTACCTTCGCGATGGACTCAACGTGCGTCCTCCTTCCCTCTAACCCGCCAGTATCACCACTTACGACGTCTTCCATTTACAGGAGATGAAGATGCTCGCCGTCCACTCTTACGAGCGCATCCTTCGCTTGGGAGAAGAGGATGATCTCTATGTGTGCGTTCCATCTTTTCTCGCTCCAAATCGAGATCCTGACGCCTCTCGTCTTCACAGCAAGTACTTTGGCAACGCCTCTTCTGCCGCTGCTTCCGGCTTCTACGCCCAGATCGCCTACGGCAACAAGCCTGCGTCTGTCCTGCTTCGCTGCGACAACCCCGACGGAAACTGCAACGAGGTCACTGCCGCTGGTCGTGAGTTGATCTCACTTTTTGCCCGTTGCGAGGAAGCAGCTGATACTCTTCCCTCGGCAGCTTGGGCTGGTCACCACCGCGGAAACAACGCCACTCAAGAGACCGTCATCTGCCCTCCCACTTGTAGGTCGATCCTTCTCCTTCCGCGTCGCGTTCGGATCCCACTAATCTCGGTTCGCAGACACCAACCGTCTTCACCTCAGCAGCCTCTGCTGGGACGGACAGGAGATCGGCGTCGCCGCCGCTGCGTCCTGGATCGCAACCGACCTCAGTGCGTTCTCCACTCCTTGCTTCGAGAGCGAGAGCTAACTCTTCTCTCCAGTGCACCGCATGATTGTGCGTCTCCTCCAGTTGTTGCTCTCCCAGTCACTGATATATTCCTCGGCAGCACGTTCCCGCCATCAGCTGGAACCACGTCCATCACTTTGAAGACTCGTACCCCGGCGTTCTCGAGCTCGCTGCCGCTGGGAGCCCCAACACCGTCTTGAACCAGAACGTGCGTTCTCTTTCCCATCTCTTTTCTCGTTCCTCGCTGACCATTCTCCCTGTGCAGACATTCCTCTACTTTGCCATCGACTCCTATGCTCAGGATGTTGCGTACGTCCCACCTCGCTCGCTCCAAGCCCCGCGCTGACCCCAGGATGCGGCACAGCTACCCTCCCTACGGCTGCGTCGGCGCCAACGCCACTTTCGTCGACCCCAACGCCGTCGAGCCTGCCCCTTACGTCGCCTGGGGCACTGCCACCACCACTTTGGCCGAGGTCGCTGCTGCTGCCACTACCGCTGCAGCCGCCCCTGCTGCCGACACGACCAACGCTGCTGGTCAGACTTGCCACTTCCACGACGACGGAACCGTACGTCGCCGAGGCTTGCTGCTGGAGAAGAGGGACGCTGACCGAGGTTGTTGGTTCGCAGGAGCACTGCTTCTAGATTCCGTTTTAGACGAGCATCGTTCTCAACTGCGACGCTCGAGGATTATAATGACAGCTATATGTTTCTCGCTGTCCAAGGTCTTTTGCGAGAGCGTCTTTGCGAGAGCGTCGCGATCGTCTGCAGGCTCCACGCAACCGGTCCTCTCTCCCCCTTCTTCGCACGGCAACGTTTAACGGATTTTGCGGTTCCCAAACCACCCCCAACTTGCCAAAAGGAGCCGAGACGAAAGAAAGAGATTTGCGACGGGGCGAGGGTCCCCATACCTGGCAGGGAGATGCTCGTGACTCTCGAGCGATCAAAGAACACGACAGTCGCCAGCGTCGACGAGCATTCTATTGACAACTTCCACAGGCGATCTACTGGAAGACGGCAGAGAAAGCCGCGGCGAGCATGGCAACTCCTCCAACGGCACTGAGCGAGTTCGCTCCCGAGGTTCCGGTGGTGGACCCGGCGGCAGCAGCTCCAGCGGTTCCAGTCGAGACGAGCGAGCTCGAAGTGGCACTGGGACCAGCCGAGGCACCGCAGCTCGCGACACCGTAGGCGTCCTCCTCTCCGTCGGCGCAGTCCCCGTCGCAGTGACCTACAATGAAGGAGTTAGCATCGCTCCTTGGGGCGGGAAGAGGAGACGTACCCTCGCTTCCGTCGCAGTGGCAGTCGCAGGCGGAAGAAGAGGAGCCAGTGGCGGAGGAAGGGTCGAGGCAGAGGGCGTCGCTGGCCGCGACGCGCTCGGCAGAGCAAGAGCTGCTGCAGTGGCCTGCGAGAGGAATGTCAGCCCCCGCTTCGTGGTGCGAAACTCAGAGAACGCACCAGAGGTTCCGTCGCAATGGCAATCGCAGTCATCGAGAGCGAGAATAGTGGTGTTGGAGCAGTAGTAATCAAAGACTGGAGGAGCGAAGTCAGTCGGCTTCCGGGTCGAAAGGAGCACCATGAAAGCGACGCACAGTTGATGGGGGCGTTGGTCGCAGGGTTGATAACCGACTGGCCATGGTCCGTCACGATCGTATCGGTAACGTCGGCAGGGACGAGCACGACCTCTGCAGAGTTCAAGCGTTAGCGAGGCTGGGGCGACCTTGGAGAAAGTGGAGCTCGCCTGCACAGGTGGAAACAGTGTCGTCGTTGTCGTCGCTGTCAATGTCCGCAGCCTCGACGTAGAGGAGAGCACGGGAACCAGTGATGGCGTTGGGGAGGTTGACGGGAATGCAAAGCACTCCGGATTCAGGCATGGGGACGCGCTCAGCGAGGATGCTGGGCTGCAAGCAGACAAAGGTTAGTGCGAAATCACGAGCTTGCGAAGAGAAGGACGCACGAAGCTCTCGGCGTTGGTGGGCTCGATCATAGCGGTGGTGCTGTTGCTGCTGGCGAGGCGGATGGTGACTGTGAACGCTCCTGGTCAGCTCCAGCGCCGTGGACCTCGCGCAACAAGAACTAACCCAATTCTCCAGCATCTCCTGCCACCGCAACGAACGAGTTCTCCGTTCCCCAGGCAAAGGAGGAGACACGAGTGCCTCCACCGCAGATGGCTCCACTGTCCTGCTGGTGCTCGGTGTACGTCCAAGATCCCTCAGGGTAGACAATGTCAATGTGGGCCGCAGCGAACGTGGCGAGCGAGAGGAGGGCAAGGGGAGCAATCATGATTGGCGGCGGTGGTGGGGAGGAAGGGAGGGAGAGGAGGAGAAAACTCTGAGCTGGTCCGTTCGAACAGCGAGCTCCTCTGTAACCCTGTGGTTGTCGGAGCTCCTGGGCCTGCCTTGGCCAAGGATAAACAGAACTGTAAGCGAAAGCCCTACTCCAAATCGGGCTCCGGACTGAAAATGTCTCAGAGATCCCCGCAGGTCAAGTTTTCAGGATGCGGGGCGTGTCCTTCCCTGATGCCTTCCAGCTGCCTCTCCTCTCACCCAGACTCAGTCTCGTTGTCAACCAGGCTCCTAGCTCCCCCAGCCTGCTCAACAGTCGCGCGATCCCCGCTTTGAAGCTTTGCTGTCAATGACCAACGTGTCGACTTCGCTTGGGTTAGAGTACCTCCTCGAGTACTGCAAAGTTCAACCAAAGTGCCTGGTTGGCTCTCGCTCGCCCTCTTTCTCCGTCGAACCCTCATCCCCGCCATGAGGACTTTTCTCTCCGTCGCCTTTGCGGTGCTGTCGTTGCTCTCTTCCGCCCTCGCCCAGTCGTCCACCGCTCCCGGAACCCTTGTTGATGGTCCCTCGGACCAGGGATCTTGCACGGCTTCAGGGGTGCGTAGATGCGCACGATTTTTTCGCTGGAGCGCGTAGCTGATCCATTCTGCCGCAGACGGACAGCTTTCTCTGCTCGAACGGCGCCTTCTGCACTTGGGACACTCTCGCAACCACTTTCGCCTGTGTAGGAGGATCTGGTGTCGTTGTTGCTGAGACTGGACCCCCTGGGCGCGTGTGCGTCTCGCATGGTGACCACTGGGACTGCGAGGACGGGTCTCTCTGCGAGCTGGTCGACAGCAACTGGGTCTGCGAGGCTTCTTCCGAAGCCGCCGCAGGAGCTGAAGGATCGACCGGCACCCCTTGTACTGTCCACGGAGGACACACGCACGGAGATTGGTGAGTGGCCGTTGACACTGCCCTGCTCGACTCCCCAGCTAACCTCCCTCGCTTCTTCCAGCTCCGGCTCCTGCAACGGAATTGACCTTGGCTTCTACGACACTGGTCTTCACATTGCTTCCGTCTTGTGAGTCCTGCAAATCCCTTCCGAACGCCCCTCGCTGAGATTCCTCGCGCACAGCATCCTCCTCCTCGCTTCCGCCCTCGGCGTGTGCATCCCCATCCTAGCGATCAGGTGGATGCATACCCCCATCTTCTCCTGGGCTTTCTTCGCGGCGAAACACTTGTGAGTGGCGTCGGTCCTGCCTCAATCCGTTCTCCGCTCACTCTCCCTCTCCCCCTCACAGCGGAACTGGTGTCATCATCTCGACTGCCCTAATTCACCTCCTCTACCACGCCTTCCTCATGTGTGCGTAGGCTTCCTCCCGTTGGTTCTTCCGCACTGACTCTCAGACGCAGTCGGCAACGCTTGCCTCGGTGAGCTCGTTTTCGAGCCTGTTGCGCCGGCGATCGCAATGGCTGGTGTCTACCTCGTCTTCTTCATCGACTTCTTCGTCATGCGCCACCTCAAGGCCCGCACGGCGAACCGTCTTGCTGCTCTCGCTGTTGCCAACGCCGATTCCCCTACCGAGTCTCCCACTTCCTCCATGTACGCCTTCTCTCCAAGCTTGCCTCCCTCTCCCAGTACTGATAGTTCCTTCCCTTGCAGCACGCAGAACGAGAAGCGACCTATCGACCTCGGGCACGATCACAGTGGACCTACGAACGGCCCTGTCACGGACTACGCGAGTCCTCAAGCCCACTTTGATGTTGTCATCCTCGAGTGCGGAATCATCTTCCACTCCATCATGATTGGTGTTTCGCTGGGAGCTTCGGGAGGATCGCAATGGATCCCTCTCCTGTGCGCAGTTACTTTCCAGTGCGTCCTCAGCTCTCCGTTTTAGGAGCGACGCTGACCTTTCTCTCTTCAACAGCCAATTCTTCGAGGTGTGTTGCCGTTCCCCAGTTTATCGTCGCAGGCAAAGAGCTGACTTTTCTTGCAGGCGCTCGCTCTCGGAAGTCGGATCGGCCTCCTCGTCTGGCCTGCTCACGCCTGGTGGAAGAAGTGGGTCTTCGTCGCGGCGTTCACCGTGAGTCTCTCCTTTCGTTTCTCTCCTCGCTCAAACCCGAACTGACGAATGCCTTTCCACAGTTCATCACCCCCATCGGTATCGCGATTGGAATCGGAGTGCACTCGTCCTACAACCCCAACTCTGGCGCTGCTCTCCTCTCGATCGGAATCCTCGACTCGATCTCGGCGGGAATCCTCCTCTACGCTGGATTGGTCGAGCTTCTCTACCACGACGTAAGCTCCCTCCCTTCGGTTCAAACAGAGATCGAAACTGATCCCACGTCGTAGTTCATGCTGGGTGAGTTGGCGACGGCAAAGACGAGTCGCGCCATCGCTGCGATGTTTATCGTTCTCGCTGGAACGCTTTGCATGGTGCGTTCATGTTCCCTTTTTCGCTCCCGCTCGTCTGGCTAACAGCTACCTCTCGCAGTCCGTCCTTGGCAAGTGGGCTTGAAGCGGCACGTTTTGTTCCAGGACTCCAACATCATATAGAAGGGAATTGCATGACGAGGCTGGCGCCCGTTTCGAGGCAGTAGTAGTCGTGCACACTTGGGCCGTACATATCATATCTTTTCAGTGCACTTTCGATGAGCGAGATCGGAATTGACTCTGCGAAGAGGCGAGCGAGAGGGCGCGAAGCAAGCTTGAGTCCTCGAATCTGCCTGGAATGTTCGAGACTTGACTCGCTTGGGAGCGAATCTTTAAGCAATCTTCTTTTAGTGGGCGTCTGCATCAAGATGGGGAAAAGAAACACTCGAAAGACGAACCAGCAAGCTCGGGTCGACCGATGCTTCGAGCGTGTCGGCTCTTGTTCTTGCTTCGCGCTCTGAAACGCAGCAACAAGGTGGAAGGGGATCTTAGATGCAAGGGTATTGCAAAGATACAACAAAAAGTGCGACGTGCGAGGTGTTAAATCAAGGGCCTGCGAAGGGTGGTTGCGCGAGTTCGGGGAATAGGACAGCGAGGAACTCGTCCAGAACGCTGTAGATTAGGTGCTGCAACGAAGAGATGTAAGCAGCGCTTCGAGAATTCGGCACGAGCTGGGACTCACTCGATTCAATCGACGATTCTGGAGGACAGCAAACAGCCGCCGAGCGCCTTGTCGAGCGTTCGCGCGTCCGATGAGATTGGCAGCAACGTCTGGAAGAGGTTCGTCAGTCGAGCGAGAAGAGCGAGGAGTCGAGACACGACTAACCTGGCATGAGGGCGGATAGCTTGCGGTTGGCCGAGTCCCTCGTGCCGAGTCGCTGAGCTGCCGTTCGAGGAGGCTCCTTCGGCTTGAGCTGGCCTCCTGGCCAAAGAGCGTCCTTGAGAGTGCCGATGTAGCCGATGAGCTGATCGGGACCGAGGAGCATCTTGACGGCGTCGCGAAACTTCCTGCGAGGGTGCGAGCGAGATCAGCAAACCGCCTCGAAGCCCATCGTCCAGATTGAAGCGAACGCACCTTTCGATAGTCCCGCCGAGTACTTGCTGAAGGATGATGAGGATTGCTTGTCGTCGCAGCCAGTTGTTCTTCTCCTTGAGCTCGAACAACGTGACGAAGAGGTCGCAGATCGGCGCCGTAAAGTAGGTGAGGCCTTCCTCGCCGAGCCCCGATCCCGCTCCTCCCTTGCCCGCTAGCAACTGCCCAACGAGGTCCTCGTCCTGCACGCCCGATCCGCCGATACCGGATAGCTCGGCAGCTTGCTGCGACAGCTGCTGGATGATCGTTTCTAGCATCGACGAAGGTCCCGAGCTGATCATGTCGTCGATTCCCGACGTGACGGAGCGGTAGAAGGAGCGGACGAGGCCTTGACCGGGGAAGAGTGTGGCGTTCCGTTTGCCGGCGTCGACGTCGATTTTGGGGAGGGAGATGTTTTGCTGGGAGAGGAAGGACCGAAGCTCGTTGCTCTGGCAGATGATGGGGATGCGAACGAGAGCCTGGATGTTGGCAAAGACGTCAGCATCGGCGGAGGAAGGCAAAAACGAACGTGTGCACCTGCAAGTACTTCTCCAGTCCAGCACGACGCTGCTCGATGAAGCCCTCGCTGTACGAAGCGACCAACCTCTTGCTCGGCAAGTCAAGCTGCCTCGCCGCGAGGTACTTCTCCTTCAAGCTGGACTGGAGGAGCGCAAACTCGCTGTACCTCCGCGTGACGATCCATCCCGACCCGAACGTCCCATCGGCAGCGAGCTGATGAACCTCGACGAGGTACAGCTGGAAGCTCTGCCCGTTCGCCTGCCCGACCGTCGTCCCCGAAATTGTGACGTTCGTCCGTCCCGGAACGAGCTTGTTCTCGTGCTCCTGCGACTCGAACTGAGCCTTCTGGAACTCGAGCGCGCGCATCTCACGTCGCAGGCTCTCGCGCGACTTGACGAGGATCTTGAGCTCCGACGCTACGCCCGTCAACTCGGCCTTGCGAATGAGCGCTCCGACGACGGCTTCCTGGTTCCGCAGCTTCTCGAGCGTCGCCGCCAGTCGAGCTATCTCGACCGGGAGTTGGAGGTCGCCAGGCGCGGCGAGGCGGATGCTCTTGGGGTCAAAGTCGGGTTCGAGGTCTTCTGGCTCGAGGTCGTCCATATCCTCATCGTCGTCAAAGACTCGCTTCCCGCGCCGCTTCTCCTCAGGGATCCTCGCCGCAGTCGGGGAGTGCCTGCGCGCCACCCCTCCCGTCGGACTCGCTCTCCCGACCTGATCCCCCCTCCAGTCAACCGCATTCGCTTCCCTCCGTCCGGCGAATTCCCGCGAGCTCGACAACGACGGCGAAGGCCTATACGTCGGCCCTCGCGCGTCGGTCGCCAAGATCGTATTGAGCGCCTCCTGGATCGCCTCGATCGTCTGCACTTGGACGTAGTCGTCGTCCTCGAGTCGCACGCCTGCTTCGCGCAGAGGAGTCTCCCCTCCCGAGCCTTCGTCTTCGAAAAGAGGCGACCGATCGGCGCTGACTTCTCCTGGGGAGGACATGAGGAAGTCGAGCGAGTCGGAGAGGGGAGGTAGGCGTCGTTTGGCGGTTGCGAGTCCCATGCTGTCGACCGAGCCGACTGAGGCGGCGCGCGAGGGAGGGCGGTCGAAGATCCCTCCTCCGTCGGAGCCTGTGAGCCGTGCGGTCGGCGGCTGATCAAAGACGGCTTGGATGGTGACCTGGGGAGGAGCGGTTTCGGTACGCTGGAGGGCGAGTGGTTGGGAGGTGCCGAAGAGAGGTTTGGAGGTGCCGAAGAGGGGTGGAGAAAGCGGTGGAGAGGTTGGCGGAGGTGGCGAAGTGGATCGAGCGAAGAGAGGGAGTCGGGAGGGAGGAGTGCGAGGATTGGAGTAGGCGCGAGGGCGAGGAGTGACGGGGGGAGAGAGGGAGGAAGAGTAGGGCGGAGAGGCGGCGCTGGCGAGGGTATCGGGGAGGTCGGCGAGAGCTTTGAAGTAGAGATCCGACTTTGAGAAGTCGGGGAAGTCCTCCTCCTCCATTTCGGCGAGGACGTCGCGCTGAGCAGCAAAGACGGCGCGGCGGACCCTCCGCAGGTCCTTTGCGCTGATGTCGGCGGCCGGATCGCCCTCGACGAAATCCCGCACGATCCGAATGTACTTCTGGTTCGAGCTAAGCGCGTTCGTCGAAAAGTAGGCGTCCCAGACCATCTTCATGTCTTCTCGCGCGGTAGCGATGGCGGAGGAAGTCGGGAGCAGAAGGATGGCCTCGTCGTCGCTTTCGTCCTCGACGTCTTCGAGCGGGTCCTTGAGGCCTTCCATCAGGAGCCAGAATTGGACTCGGAAAGAGCGACGACGACGGTCCTCGAACTCCATGAAGTAGGACAGGGAGGTAGGCTGGAGGAGGATGTCGCGGAGACTGATTCGAGAGTGCGGGCGACGAATGGGCGTGTCTCCTGCGATCGATTGGCGCTGCGAGAGAAGGTCAGCTTCAAACGAACTGCTCGCTAAGGAACGGGGCTCACGCTTGACATGTCTTGCCCCCCAAGTTCCTCGATGCGCTTGTCCGCTCGCCGCTTCGCGACGTACAGCCGCTCGATGTAGTCGATCAGGTGAGAGACCTTGTGGCCATCAACAATCTCGTCCTTCCTTCGACCCTCTGCGAGAGTCTCATCAGCTCCTACTCGCTCCACTCCCATTTCGCACTCACCAACGAGTGCTCTCGTCTTCCGAATCTGCCCCGCAACGTCGCTCCTCAGCCTCCTCGCATCCAGCAAGCTGCTGCACCTCCCGATCCCTCGCACGAAAGCCTCGAACTGCTTTATATTCGTCGACGCCGAGATCTCCTCCGCCCTGCGAGCGCGTTTCGCGGGTGACGATCCAGGGACGGATGGCGGCGAGATGGCAGAGCCTTGTTTGTCGAGAGCTTCGCGGAACTGAGTGACCATTTTCCTGCGATAAGGTTAGAGGAGCTCAGCCTCGGAAAAGCGAGCAGACGCACTGGTCTCGGATAGCAGCTCCAGCCTGCGCAACCAACCACTCATCAGCGCCCATCCATACTCTCCATCCACGAGGAACGCACCTTGTCGTCAATGATTCGATTCCAGAAATCGGGATCGCTGAGGAGCTCCACGACCGGCAGCAGGACAGCGCAAGCGAGGATCTCTCGCACGATGATCCTCACCGCTGCGCTGTCGACCTCCCTCTCGGGCATGATCAACGGCAGCAGCTTCCCCACCAGCGCACTCAACCACGCCTCCTCCGCCGGCCTCGAATTGGGACTCGCAACGTCTACCGCCGGGTGCAGTTTCCGCTCCCTCGCCTCGAGCGCGTACCGCTCCGCAAGGAACAAGTCCAGCTCGTCCGACTCGGTCAACTGGGTCCGCAAGTCCTGCCCTCGCAGCGCAAACTCTGCCGTCCGAAAGGTCTCGACGTGTCGCGTGACGAGGGGGAGTACGCGACCGACGAGGACGTCGCTCCAGTCGAGCGCGCCTACGCGCGTCGAGAGGGTCGCGAGAGTCTCTCGGATCGTGCGTTCGACGGCGTGAGGGAAGGCGGGGGAGCCGGAGATGGAGGAGAACCATTTGAGGACAAAGTCGCGGAGGATGAGGTCGAGGAGCGAGTCGATGGAGGTCGTGAGGGAGGGAGGGGCGGAGGGGAAGGGAAGGCGGAACGAGGTCGTGTGAGATTCCCAGCTGGCGCGGGTCTGAGTGACGGACCAGGCTGCTGGAGAGGTGAAGGCGAGGGGAGGGACTGTCCGCTTCTTCCCTGCTGCTGGCACGCTCCGACCTGGTGCACCTCCTCCTCCCTCCCCTCCTGCTTCCTCCAACGCCTCCTGCAGCCGCCGGAGGACGAGCCGTTCGATCCACCAAGTTGCGTATAGGTCAAACGCGACCCAGGCCACTGCGCCGACGAGGAGGAGGACTGGGCTGAGGAGGAGGAGGGTCAAGGGCGCCCGAGCGGAGATATACGCGGCGGCGATGGCTGCGACGAGGGATAAGGTGGCGTTGCGGTAAGAGAGGCGGAGTGGAGGAGGGTTGGCGGGTCGAGCAGGAGGATTTGGCGGGTAGGAGAGGCGGAGTGGAGGCATTGGCGGGTCGAGCAGCCCCCCGCCTGCTGCCAAACTCGAGTTGACGTGAGGGGAAGAGGCGCGGTGAGAGAACGACCCCTCTCCAATCGCTCCTGCTCCCAGCGTTTCTTTCGCGAATCCTTGCAAGTATATTGAATGGTAACAAAATGGGGAGGGAGCTCTACAATCACAATAAAAGACAAGTGTCTATAGTCCAGTGCGGAAGAAGGTCGTAAAACCAGTCTGCGAGGTCTTCAACGCCTCCCTCTGCGCCGTCGTCTTCGCATCCGCCGCGAAATCCGCCGCCTTCTTCGACATCTGCACCGCAACAAAGTCCAGTTAGTCGTGCGATCCAGGGCGAGAAGAGAACCAAGCCGACTCACCCCTCCCAGCCGCTCTTGAAGAAAGTCGAGTCGCTCTCCTCGATCCTGCAACGCCTCCGTCGTCCAGACGATCGAGTGCTCGCTGCTGGGGTCACCCTTGGCGTACGAGATGCTCCGAGTCGGGAGGAAGGCGCGAGGAGGAGGTCGAGTCGCAGGAGGAAGGGTCGAGGTGGTGAGCGAGGCAGTTCGCTTGAGCGCTCGAGGTCGATGAGGGCCTCCGACTGCGAAAGGACCGACATCAGTATAGCTCGGTCGAGCTTCGAGGAGAAAAAGCACGGATAGCCTCGATCTCTGCTGGCTTGTAGACGCGGGAACCGCTGAAGAACGACGAGACGGCGGACTTTACGCCGCCGAGGGACGATTGCTGAACGGGGTTGGTGATCTCAGGTCGATGGAGCTGAACCGAAGCTGGGAATGCAGGTCGTCCAAAGTCGAAGAGCGTGTGGAGGCGAATGTTGAGAGGGTCGAGGAGCTGAACGATCTCTCCGTCGGGTCCAATCGAAACGGCGCCAGACGTCCCGCTGCGAGAACTCCGTATCAGTAAAGGCCTTCGCACACTGAGAAAGGGGACTAACTGAGGTGTAGGATCGAACATGAGCTTCTTGATCTCCGTCAAGTTCGGCAGGCTGAAGATGCGAATCGAGCGATTCTTCGCACAAGCGATGACCACCTGCTTCCCGCCTCTCGTCGCCAACACCGCACTCTCGAACGCCGCACTCGCCTCCTCAAACACCGCCGTCCTCGGTCCATCGATATTGTAATACGTCGCAATCGTCGTCGGCGACACGGTGATCCAAAGCGCATTGAACGCCCCCTTGACATCGTCGACGGAGAAGCTCGCCTGGCTCCCGAGCGCCGCTTGGAGGTTGGTAGGACTGGCGAGGATCTCGGTCCCTTGCCGATCGACGACGAACGAGGCGAAAGCCCCCGCCACGCTGTCGTGCGAGAACGAGACGACCGTTTCGGCGAGGATCCAGGTACCCGCGACGTGCGAGAGTTCGAAGACGCGCGTGAAGCCCGAGGCATGTACGACGATGAGGCGAGGGTTGCGGTCGCGATCTGCGAGACGAGTTCAGCTCGATCCGTTGCGAAAGCGAGAGAGAAACGCACCTTCTCCGCACGCGCTGATGGTCCACTTCAAGCTCGTGATCGGCGACGGGTCGTGCTTCGTCCTCCCCTTCCCCTTGAGCGGCGGCGAGGTAGGCGTATCCAAGAGAACGATCTCGGGTCCTCGCATGTCGAAGATCAACAGGGACGATTCGCTCGACGCCGCGAAGAAGCCAATGTCGGCGACGGCGATGCAGTTGTTCGAGCTGGGAGGGAGAGAGAACCCTGCGACGGGACGGAAGCCGTCGACCCAAGGCAGGAAGTTGGGGATGGTGGAGAGGTCGATCTGGGAATCTTGGAGGGTGACGGCGTGCTGAGCTGCTGCCGAAGCAATCGAGGTGTTGCGACGGACAAGGAGAAGTTTCTTCTTGGTCGGGGCGGCTGGAGAGGCGGGAGGGGACGAGGGCCAGAAGTCGTCCGAAGGGTCGAGCGACATGCTGGAGAGGTCGTCCGACCAGAACTCGACGTCCTCTCGCTTCTCTCCGTAGACGAACCTACGAAACCCTCGTCAGTCACATCCAGCCGCACCAACTCGAGAGAGAGTAACGCACTTGAGAACCACGAGATCTCCCGTCGAGAACATGACCGCCAGCTCGAACGTCTCCCTCGACCACCCCACTTTCGTAATCTCCAACTCCCAAGGTCTCTCCTTGTAAATCTTCGACGCCTCGCCCACGCTCCTCGCCCTCAAGATGTCCCCCATCTCGACCCGCATATGCGGGAACTCCCTCCCAAACTCCTTCGTCAAGTCGCCCCCCAGCAGCTGCGTCGAGACGTCCCAGAACCGGATGCTCAAATCGACATGCGAAGAAACGAGGACGCGCGGGACTTGATCCTCCGAGAACCTCGCCGAGGGCATGTTGGCGCGCATCCTCGAGGACGCGTTGCCTCCGCCGAGAGGAAGAGGGGGAGCGAGGTCGTTGACTCGGTCGAATTGGTGGAGGAGGCGGCGGTAGGAGAGGAGGGGGACGCTGTAGATCTCGATCGAGGTGGTCGTGCCGACTCCAGACCAGTTGAGAGGTCCGGGAAGGCGGAGAGATTTCGGAGGGTGGAAGGCGGTGGGAGGGAAGGACCAAGCTTCGATGCCGTGCGAGGCGTACGAGCTGATGAGGACGGGCAAGGCGGGGTTGGTGGAGGTGGTGATGAGGATCGAGGAGGGGTCGAAGGCCATCCCGTAGTGCGGGGAAGTTCGAGGGAGCAGGAGGAAGTCCTCTGGAGGAGACTCGGTGGGGTAAATGTTGTGGGCGAGGGGAGTGATGGAGTCCTTGAGGGCTTGGCGGAGAGGGGCGGGGATGTTGCCCGAGGCGGAGATGGCGTTCTTGGTGATGGGAGGGACGTAAGGAGGGAAGTCGAAGAGGTGAATTCCGACGGGATCGGAGGGGAGGAGGCCGCCGAGGATGGTGAGGATGGTGCCGCCGCCAAAGTAGGTCCTGTCGAAAGAAGGGGGACTGGGGCGACTCCCAGTGGGCGAGACGGGGGGCGTTGGGGCGGGACCGCTGTTCCAGCTCGACGCAGCCAGCGTGAGGTAGCTCTCCTCGGGGTACCCGCTCCAGGCGAGGCGAAAGATGGGCTCGCGGCCGAGAGAATGTCGCTCGCCAATCTTGCCCTGCGTCGTCCAGCCGAAAAGGTCGTCCTCGGTCGTCTTGTGGACGTCGACGCGCTCGATGGTTCGAATCGTTACTGCCATCTCGTCGGAGCAGAAGGCGAACGAGAGGCAGCCGTCGTTGTGTCCCGCTGCAAACATGAGACCTTCGCAAAGCGTTAGCGAGAGGGCTTGACGCTGGGAGAAGAGGCGAGCGTACCATCGGGCCTCCATGCCAGGCAAGTCACTCCAAGCCTCCGCTCTTCCCGGATCTCACTCTCCTCGTCGTTCCCTCCTCCTGGAGCACCAGGAGGAATGACAAACTCCCAGTTCTTCTCCGTCCGTCGTCGCGCGATGTTCCAAAGTGCGACTCCGCCGCTGTACGAGATGAGGAGGAGATTGAGGTCGAGAGGATGGGTCTTGATGTCGGTGCAGATGGGCCTAGGAGCGGGGGGTAGAAGTCAGTTGGGCATCTGCGCGAGAGGCTGGGGACAGCACGCACACATGCCGTTCATTAGGAGCGTCTGCGATCCCGCTCTGGCGCTGAATTTCCTCGTGGGCGAGCCACAGATTCGGAATCCGCGCCTCGACGGCAACGCAACCCCGGTCGATGTCGTAGACTTCGACGGTCCCGTCCCTCCCGCCCAGGAAGAGGAATGCGTGGGAAGGGGAAGGCTCGACGCAACTGCTCAGTCGATCTCGTCAGTATTGCTACGCACGTCGAGGGCAAGGGCAACGCACGTAATGACCGAACGAAGCTTGTGAGTCGAGTCCCTCACAGGCTGTCCGTTCTCCACCCGCGCGAGGTCGTAAACAGAAAGCGTGTCTTGCGCATCTGCGTCGTGGCATTAGCTCCTGGTCTCCCTCGTCTGTCTACCAGGTTCCCAGGGCAACTCACCAACGCAGCACAAGAATCCGGAGCCCGCCCTGAACGCCAAATGCTTGATCCGGATCGGCCTTCCCATGTTCCAGCTCAGCTGCACCTCCGGCCCCCCAAAGACAAAGACTCTCCCAAGCTCAGTCCCCACCGCGAGTAGGCTTTGAACAGGGTCTGCGAGATCACGCACCAGTTAGCTCCCCTCCTCCCTCCCTCAGAGAAGCGTGTACGCACCAAACGCAAAAGCTGTGAGCTCGGAACCTAGGCCGAGGTCTGCAAGATGCCCCAGAGCGTACGAGGACTGGTCGCGCAGGGATTGAGAGTAGTCGAGGGCGGCCAACGTATCGAGCGCCTTTTTGTGGGCGCGATTGAACAGAGTCGCCATCGAATGGCTGTCGGCGGGAGGCGTGATGGGAGAAGGAAGGCAAGCCTGGGGGCAGCGCAAGGCTTCCGCCTCGCCTCCTGGAGAACATCCGAAAGCTGCAGAAGGGGGAAGGAAGGTTAAACCTAGAAGTATTCGACGATCCGAAAGGGGAAGGAACGGGACGAGGGAGGGGCTGGAACAACTGTCTTCTCCGCGGACGCACAACTCAGATCTGAGATCTTCAACAAGTTGGTTCCTGCTCTCGAGTCTCGATGCTGCAGCGCTGGATTCCTCTTCGTCAACTAGTAGGACAACGCAAACGCCAAATCGTATTCACTACTTGAAGAACGACGTAAACCCTCCAGCGAGCGTCCGTTTCGCGGCCTCCCTCTGAGCCGTCTTTGTCGCGTCCTGCGCAAACTTGGCCGCCCCATTCGCCATCTGCAAGTCGCACAGACATCAGCACGGTCTCCCCATTCCCACGAAGAGAACTGAGCCAAAACTCACCTCGCCCAACCTCTCCTGCAAGTACCCCAAATGCTCCCCTCGCTTCTCAAGCGCCTCGGTCGTTCGCCCCAAGATGGTCTGCGTGCTGTCGACCTCCTCCTGCACTTGGTCGGTTCGCCGTTGAGTAGGCTGACGGGATGCTCGAGGTGCGGGGGCGAGTGGAGGACCGCGATTCTTCGCAGGAGGACGTTCGGGACCGCCAACTGCGACGAGGAGGGTGGCGTTAGCTTCGTCGGCCGAGGAGCGAGAGGCAACGCACGGATGGCCTCAATATCGCTGGGTTTGTAGACGCGAGAGCCACCAAAGAACGACGCCATGGTCGACTTGACTGCGAGGAGAGTCGTCTGCTGAGGCGGAACAGGGATGTTGGGGAGGTGGAGCTCGAGCTCGGGTGGGAACGCGGGTCGGCCAATGTCGAAGAGGGTGTGAAGGCGGATGTTGAGAGGATCGAGGACTTGGACAAGGTCGCCGTCGGCGCTGAACGAGATGGCGCCTGCGCTCGTGCTGCGCGAACGTTCTCAGCTTCGTTCGGCGAGCAGAAGGAAGACGAGGAACTCACTGGACAGCTGCCTCGAAAGATACTCGCGTGATAGGAACGAGATCCGGGAGACTGAAGGTCGAGATGCTCCGATTCCGCGAGCTGACGACCAGCACCGGACACCCGCTCCTCGTCACCAGCATCGCCTTCTCGAACCCCGCCTGGCCATCCTCAAAGACTGCCGTCCTCGGTCCATCGATGTTGTAGTACGCCGCAATCGATCCCGGCGACACGGCGATCCAAAGCGCGTTGAATGCCCCCTTGACGCCATCCGAATGCGAGAAGCTCGCTTGGTGAGCGAGAGCGGCCTGAAGGTTCCCTGAGCTCGCGAGGAGTTCGTTCCCAAACTTGTCGAGGACGAACGAGCCGAACGAGTTGGCGACGGTGTCGTGGGAGAAGGAGACGACGGTGTCGGAGAGGATCCAGGTGTCTGCGACGTGCGAGAGCTCAAAGACTCGGACGAAGCCAGAGGATTGAACGACGATAAGGCGAGGGTTGCGGTCGCGATCTGCGCACACGAATGGGTCAATCGTTGTTGGAGCCGAGGAGAGCTGAGAAAGCACCATCCCCGATTTCGCTGATGGTCCAGGTCAAACTCGTGATCGGCGAAGGATCCGCTCGGTGCCTCCCCTTGCCCTTGCTCCACGCCGTCCCCGGCGAGTCGAAGAGCAGCACCTCGGGCCCTCGCATGTCGACGATCAGCAGCGACGACTCGCTCGACGCCGCGAAGAAGCCAATATCGGCCACGGCGATGCAGGTCCGCGAGCTGGGCGGAAGAGCGAAGCCCGCAATGGAGCGGAAGCCATCGAGGTGAGGGCGAGGATTGGGAAGGGAGGAGAGGTCGGTGTGGGTATCCTGGGCGACGAAGGAGGGTTGCGAAGGGGTAGCGACGGAGCCTTTCCTCGTGAGAGTCTTCCTCCTTGACGTCGCAGGGGCGGGGGCGGGGATTTGGACTGAGGAGCCGATCGACATGTCCTCCAACGCGTCGTTGATCGTGCTGTTCACGTCGTGCTCGCCTCGGAACTGCTGGATCTGACCATCTCCCTGCTCCCCGTAGTCGAACCTGCGTCTCGTCAGCCAGCAAGCACGTCAACGGGCAAGAAAGACTCACCTCAACACCACCAAATCCCCCGTCGTAAACAGCACCGACAGCTCCAGCGTCTCCCTCGACCACCCCACTCTCCCAATCTCCACCTCCCAAGGACGCTCCCTAAAGATCCTCGACGCTTCTCGCACCCTCCCCATCCTAAGCACCTCGCTCATCTCAACCCTCAAATGCCTCAGCTCGGTCGCAAACTCGCGCACCAACTCCCCCGTCAAGACATGCGTCGAGACGTCCCAGAACCTCACGCTCAGATCAACATGCGTCGAAACAAGCACTCTCGGTCCTCCTTCCCCCGCTCCTCCAAACCTCCCCGACGCCTCCCTCGCTCGAGCCTTCTGCGTCGCCTTCCCTCCCGCCAGCGGCAGCCTATCGGCAAACTCGTCGCTCGTTTCGAACTGATGCATGAGCCTTCGATACGACCGCGTCGGGATGGAGAAGATTTCGACAGAGGTGGCGGTCCCGCCTCCGGACCAGGTGAGGGCGCTCGGGATGCGAAGAGGTTTCGGGGGGTGGGAGGAGGTGGGAGGGAAGGACCAGGCTTCGATTCCTCGTGCGGCGTGGGGGGCGGCGAGGACGGGGAGTCGAGAGTTCGGAGAGGTGGTGATGAGGATCGAGGAGGGGTCGTAGGCCATTCCGTAGTGCGGAGACGCGCGAGGGAGGAGGAGGAAGTCTTCGGGAGGAGAGTCGGTGGGGTAGAGGTTGTGCTGGGTGGGAGAGACGGAGTCTTTAAGAGCTTGTCGAAGAGGGGCTGGGATGTTGCCAGAGGCGGAGATGGCGTTTTGAGTCGTTGGAGGGACGTAGGGTGGGAATTCGAAGAGGTGGATCCCGACGGGATCGGAGGGGAGGAGTCCGCCGAAAATGATGAGAACTGTCCCGCCTCCGAGACGAGTGCGCTCGAGAGGGGGAGGAGGGATTCTGGATTCCGAGGGCGAGAGAGGGGGAGATGAAGTCGACCCGGCGTTCCAGCCTGCGACGGCCATGTCGAGGTACGTCTCCTCGGGGAAGCCGCTCCAGGCGAGTCGAAAGATGGGCTCGCGGTTGACGGGCTTGCGTTCCCCAATCTTGCCCTGCGCGGACCAACCAAAGAGGTCTTCCTCGGTCGTCTTGTGGACATCGGCGCGTTCGAGAGTGCGAGTCGTGATGGGAAGGTCGTCGGAGCAGAAGGCGAACGAGAGGCAGCCGTCTTCGTGACCGACGGCAAACATCAAGCCTGCAAGAACCGGATAAGCAGTCGCGCGAAGAACTTCAACGCAAGAGAAGCGACGCACCATCTGGCCTCCAGGCCAAGCAAGTCACAGCGAGCCTCCGCTCAGTAAACAGTTGGCTCTCCTCGTCGTTCCCTCCTCCTGGAGCTCCTGGCGGTATCACAAACTCCCAAGTTCGTTCCGACCCCCGCTCTGCGATGTTCCAGAGGGCGACGCCGCCTTCGTAGGAGACGAGGAGGAGGTTGACGTCGAGAGGATGCGACTTGATATCGGTGCAGATGGGGCTGTTGCGACCTCATTAGCTGTCATTTCAAAGCAGGAAGAGAACCGAACGCACATGTGCCGTCGACTGGGCGCGGCCTGCACTCCGCTCCGCCTCAGCAGCTCCTCCTGCGCGAGCCACAGGTTGGGGATCCTCGCTCCGGATACCAAGCATCCACGATCGATGTCATAGACGTCCACCGTCCCGTCCTTGCCGCCCAAGAAGAGGAAACCGTGACTCGGAGACGTCTCGATGCAGCTGCTCCTCGTATCCCATTAGCGGGAGGACGCAAACCGGGTTCTTCGAGGACGCACGTTATGACCGACCGCATACTGAGCGTAGAGTCCCTCGCCGGCTTCCCCTTCTCCATCCTCGAGAGATCGTACACCGCCAGCGTATCCTTGACATCTGCCCAAGACCGTCCATCAGCTCCCGCGCGCACCTCCTCTCCCACTCGGACGTACCAACGCAGCACAGGAACCCCGAACCAGCCTTGAACGCCAAATGTTTGATCTTGATCGGCCTCCCCAAGTCCCAACTGATCTGTACCGCCGGTCCGCCGAACACGAACAGGCGCCCTTGCTCCGTACCGACCGCCAGCAGGCTCTGGACTGGATCTGTGGCGCGGCGTTAGCTCCTCCTCTGGGTCTTGGTTGTGCAGTAGGATGCACCAAAGGCGAAGGCGGTGAGCTCAGAGCCAAGACCCAGGTCGGCGAGCTGGCCAAGGTGGAAAAAGGAGGCCTCGCGGAGCGCAGGAGAAGTGAAGTCAAGGCCCTCCAGGGTTTCCTGTGCCCTTCTTGCCGTTTTGCTGAACATCGCAGGCGTGCTTGCGGCGGGGAGCGGTGGGAGGGGAGGAGGGACAGCGCCGCCGCCAAGGGGGCTTCGTTCTCAGCAGCTGAGGTGCGATGCAAATCCCTTTACACCTAGCTACACAAATGCTAAAGGCGGTGGGTTACTAAAACGGTCTGCAAAAAGGGAACGACTGAGGGGAGGTAAGAAAGACGAAAAAATACTGAGGAGTGGAGGAGGTGTAGTCGCAGCGTGTAGGGTGAGGAGTCGATGACTGCAGGGATTAGGGTAGAAGATAGAGATGCAGGATCTGTAGATTGAAGGAAGTTGATCTGCAAGGGGAGCGAGATCAGCTCCCATCGAGCAGCAAACGGAAAGCAAGGGAACGCACCATCTCTCACGCCCTCACGACATCGCTCATCGCCAGCCCACTCGAACCAGTCTGGTCCGGTGCTCCTCCTAGTCCCGAACCGACAGCTCCTCCACTGCGTCCCGTCCTCCCCTCGCTCGAACCGCAACTGCCCGTGCGCTGCATCTTGGGCGCGAGTATTGGTGAAGGGGGAGGCGAGTCGAGGGGAGAGGTGATGGGGGAAGCGAGGGGAGAAGCAATAGGAGAGCGCGAGTGATGGCGCGTAAAGATACGAAAGGGGTTGAGGCGCTTGGAGTTCAGCGGAGGGGAGGTAGGTGGGGAGGGGATGGAGTCGGAGGAGGAGTGGCTGCTGAGGGAGATGGGCTCGTCGGTTAAGAGAGGGGCGGAAGAGGCGGAAAAGAGAGGTGGGCGCGTGGGGTTTGTAGGGGAGGTGGAGGGGGCGAGGGAGGGGGGAGGGGAGGCCGAGGAGATGGTGGTAGGGCGG
>JANGFH010000765.1:0-24386 GCA_025758715.1 Glaciozyma martinii | reverse complement strand
TCGGCTGACGCCGCCTTCCCTTACAACAGCAGCAACCCCTCCCGATGGCTCCCACCAGTCGCGACGCTCGACCTCCACTTCCAACTCTCCCCTACGACGTCCTTCTCCGAATCTTTTGGCTTGCAGCTTACGGCGAAGGGAAGCTCGTTGGGGGAGACATGGTTCACTGGCGTGCGAGCCAGGGAAGGACCATCTTCGCTTTGTCGCTTGTCTCAAGAGCTTGGAGGCTGCCGGCGCAGCAAACCCTCTTTCAGTCGGTCAGCATCGTCGGCTCTCACGTCGCCATCCTCTTCCTCGGCACCGCCAAAGCTCGACCGGACCTCGCGCGAACGACTCGCTGGCTCTCGATTGCCCTCACGCCGGAGCAGGCCAGGACCTCACCTTGGGACGAGGGCACTCAAAGCTTCGTCGCAGCATTTGATATGGGACAGGCCAGCACCTTCTTCGACCTCGTCCGCGTCATCGACCACTGCCCCTCAGTGCGGCACCTCCACGTCCAACCCCTCCACCACCTCTCCCGCGACCGCCTCCTCCCTGCCATTGCCGCCCACGCCCTTCAGTCACTCGTCCTATCTCCTCGTCTCGCCATGCCTGACGTGGGATGGACGGGGTCGACGTTCGAGCTCGGCGACCTCGACGGACTCCTCCAGTCGTCCCTTCGCGAGGTCGAGCCCAACTACTGGAGGAGAGATCACGGGGACGAATTCCCTCCCCTCCGTCTTCCCTCCTTTCTCACCCCACTCACATCACCCATCTCTTCCTCAACGTCGCCCTCCCTGATGCCCCTTTCTGGAGCTCCTGGCCTCCGTCGGATCGACGCTGCTTGCTTTGGATGTCGACTTCGACAGGGGATTCGACCGCGTGCGATCCTCCGAGATCTGGTCGGCCATGTTCCCCAACCTTCGTCAATTCTCCTTCCTCTCAAACCCTGGAGTCGGCGCCGGCGACAATCTGTGGTTCGAGCAACTTTTGCCGCACTTCCAGCGCCTTTCGAGGATGTCGACGGGGTCGTTCGATGTCACCAGAAACGTCCTTCGACACATACCAACGTCCCTTCGGTCTCTTGTCCTCGTGGATCTCGCTGGAATGGGCGAATTCGCGACGGGCATTTCGGAAGCACTCGCGGATGTGACTTTGGAACTCGGAATCAATGAGCTCACGCTCGATATGGACGACGAAGAGGAGGATGAGGAAGCTTTTGATGGCCTGGTCACGCTGGCGTCGTCTCGGGGCCTCAAGATTCAACGAGAGGAGGAGGCGTCGTTTAGCGGAGTCTTCTGGAGGTCTAATGCTTGGTGAGTCCCTCACGCTGCCTCGGTGACTATTCTTCCCACCGACTGACCCTCTTCGTCCCTTCTGTAGATCGACGTAGCTTCGAAGGCGAGTGCGGGGGAGGTGCGAAGGCCGGTGGCGGAGGGAGGCTTTGTTGGAAGTTTTGGCTCGGAAATTCAGGGACGACCAGCAGCGTTCTTCAGCTCTCCCGAGCTCCTTCTACCCCTCTTCTGCGGTCGTCGACTCTCGAATCGAGCGAGGAGAGAGGGACGCGGAAATGGCGCACTCGATCTGACTTTGCCCAACCCCAAGTCCTCTCAGCCAAATTCGACTAGACGCCTTTCTGTTCCTTCCAAGTCCTCCACCCTCGCCGTCCCCTCCAACTCCAGGCGGTACGGGCCGTACTTCAGCACCCACCCCAGCGAATCTCGCTGCACTCCGCGGCGCGTTCAGACCGCTCTCGCAGCTCTCCTCCACCCCAGGCAAGCACTCCCCTCTTTCGGGATCGGCTCCGACCTTCGACCGCAACGCCCACAGCTCCACGACCTCCTCAACAACAGCTACAACGAATACATCCACACGGCTGGTCCAGCTCTCCTTCATCGCGTCCTGGATCCCATTCCAAGCTCCTCCTCGACGCCATCCTCTCTCGCAGTGCTGCAGGACTCCTTCTACCAACGCCGTCCAGCACGCCGAATCCCTCGACGACTACCTTCGCTACCCACCTCCTCCCTCCTTCCTCGCCACATCCTCCTCCTCCTCGACTCCAGCACCGCCATTCTTCCCACCCGAACGCGCATCCGACCCGATTCACCCCTCCTCCCCCTCACTACCGACGCCCTCTTCGGCTCGGGCACGTTACTCAGCTGCGCCCCCTTCCACCGGTCGCCATGGCAACGGGACGAGTGCGAAACGAAGAAGCGCCGGTTTAGGGCGAGCGTGCGCCTCTTGCAGCTCCCTGGGGATCAGCTCCTCGCTGTTTGTGCGTTCGTCCTGAGGTCTCTGGGAACCGCGTGGGCTGCTCGGCAGAAGCAGGGAGCGACAAGAAGCCGGGCAGAAACCGTGGTGGGCTGGGCTGAGGGTTGGGAGCTCTCTGCGAGAGGAGGACGCGCTTGCAAGCGCAGGGAGGAGCTGACTCCAGGAGCCCTGCGCTGCCTTTCTTGGTACTGCCAGACTCTCCCAGCGGCGCCGCAGCCGTTGACACGCAGCTGCGCAAAATAGCTCGAGGTTTGAGCCCGGCGGCTCTTGTTGAGCCTCGGAGCGTTCGTCTCTCTGCTTCCTACCGTTCACTCTGCACTCGACAACGATCTCAGAGCCATGAAATCCTTTGTCGCCTTCCTCTCCCTCGCAGCAGTTGCGTCTGCCCACTTCCTGCTCGACTACCCCCTCACGCGCGGGTTCGACGAGGACCTCGAGCCAAGTACTTTTTGTCCCTCTCTCGCCCTCTCAACCCTCCTCTCTCTCCCCTCTTCCACCCCCCGTGCGTAGCGCTGACCTTCCGTCCACCCACAGACTTCTGCGGCGGCTTCAACGACACCCTCCTCCCACGCCAGCCCTTCCCCCTCTCCGGCGGTCCCATCGTGATCGACTCGCGCCACCCTACCGCCGACGTAGCCATCACCATCTCCTTTGACGAGGCGCCCACCTCGTTCGCCGACTACAGCTCGACGAGCAGCGGAGCCGCGATTCCGGCCTTGATGGGGTTTGGGTCTATCGGCAGCGATGGGATCGTGAGTTCTCTCGTGTGGGTCGTTGGGGAGAGAGAGGAGCTGACGGGAGATGCAGTGGTGCTTCAACGTTGATGTTGCTGCTCTCGGAGTTGCGGGAGTTGCGGACGGCGGGAGTTGCGGACGGCACGAATGCCACTATCCAGTGCGCTCTTCCTCCCTCTCTCCTGCTGAACCCGCTGACCTCCTCCCCACAGAATCAATTACAACGGAGGCGACGGTCCTCTCTACCAGGTCCGCTCCTTTCCCTGCTCCTTGCCTCGCCTCGCTGACCCTCCTCGCAGTGCTCCGATATCACTCTCGCCTCCTCCTTCACCGCTTCGGACGTTGTCTGCAAGAACGGCACCTCTACAGCTACGACTTCAACAGCGGCCTTGGTGGGGAGCGCGACGACCACTGCGAGCGGGACGGCTGCTGCGACGGCTGCTGCGACTGGCGCGGCGGGGAGGGGAGCTGTCGTTGGGGGGTTGATGGGACTTGTGGGGCTGGTCGGGTTGGCCCTGTAGATGAGATCGCTGTCGGTGAACGTGAAGAACGAAGGCTTCCTATTCAGTCGTCTCGCTGAGGACTCCCTCAGCTGGTCTGTTCGCTGCCGAGATTCGCAGCTTTCCGGTGCCTCTTTGGCTCCGGACCTTCCCTTCTCACCACCGTTCCTCGAAGCAAGGCGAATCTTGCTTCGCTCGTCGTCCCGAGCGAAACGCTGGACAGCTGAGATGCAAAAACTCCGCTCCCAGCTCTGGTGCTCAGTAGCGACGCAGCAGAACTCCAAGTTTCGATCTCTATTCCCTCTCCATCCGCCTTGACGCCGCCTTCACGCTCTCCTGCTCCACCTTTCCTTCGTGCCGCGTGCCCAGCTGAACACAAGGCACGCTAGCCCGCGCTGAGCGCGGACCTCCTCTTCTGCTTCCCCTGCTCACCCTCACATCGCAAAGCAATGCTCAAGTCTCTCCTCGCCCTCTTTGCCCTCGCCAGCGTCACCTCGGCACGGTTCCCGTTCGCGAACTTCGATCTGAACTACCCCCGGCGCGAGGGGGGTCCCGGTCGCGGCGAAGGGTTCTTCTACGGTCCTCCCAGTAAGTTCCCCTTTCACTGCCCTCTTCTTCTTGTGCTGAAGCTTAACTTGTGCTCAAGCTTCACTCCTCTGCGGAGCCTGGAACCCCCCGGTCCTCGCTGCTGCCGACCGCCTTCAGTTCCCCCTCGTCGGCGGGCAAGTATCGATGACTCTCCACAATACGACGGCGGACGTCAACCTGTCCATTTCGTTTGGCAATGCCTCCACCTCAGTGGAGGAGTTCAACCGGGCCAGCGTTCAGCTCGGCGAGGTGCGGAAGCTCGACCGCTCGGGCCAAGTGCGTGTTCCGCCTCAGGGAGGCGAGAAGAAGAGCTGGCAAAGTTGCTACGGTGGTGCATGGATACCAACATTACGGCGCTCCGACTCGCAGGCGTCGGAGATGGCACTCTCGCGACGATTCAGTGCGTTCATGACTTCCTCCTCGCGGGGGTCGCTGACGCCCCGCTGTTCTCGCAGAGTATTGCTCACGATGCCGCAAGATCCCGACAGTTTAGGCTCCATCTACACGGGATTCGAGGTGCGTATTTAGCGTCCCGCTGCATCCCTGCTACGACGCGCTGACGAGGACCGCAGTGCGCTGATGTCGTGCTCTCATCGACGTTTGTGGCACCGAAGCTGACTTGCGCACGCACTGCCAATTCGGCGGTCGGAAGGACAGCACAGGAGGGAGGGCTGTTGGGGCTTGTTGGGCTTGTTGGGCTTGTTGGGCTTGTTGGGTGGATGCTTTGACTGGCGGGAGTGGAGCAGCAATGTGGCGCGTTCGGTTAGTGCGAGAGTGGATGCAATCTGCCTACAATTGGCGTTACTCGTGAGCCTTCTTCAAAGAAGACGAACCTGTTCAAGGCGAATCTCAGAGTTCCCCTGGCTCCGCAGCTTTCGCCGGAAAAATCATCTCGCTGCCGAACCCGAACCTCACAGAAAAATGTGTCCACTTGGCTCCTTAGTTCCACCCCCGGTCGTCTTAATTGCTCACTTGCTTCGGCAAGACACTACGGCGCCTTGGGCTAGAATTCGCGGAGTTTGCGAGGCCTTTTGGGGAACAACGTGCGACCCCTTCCGCCTGGCGCAATCATTGCGTTCGTCGAAGCCTGTCGCTCCGTTCACTTGCTCTTGTTCAGCGTTTGCTTTCTCGCCTCGACCGTCACCGAGCAGTCTCGTGCTCGCTCAAAAAACAGAGCGAAGCACGAGAAACGGCGCCAATCTCCTCCAGCTTTGTTCCGCAGCTTCCGAATTCCGCGCAGCCAACTTTTTCCTTCCGCGCCCCTCTAGCTCTCTCCCTCTTCCCCAGCTCTCATCTGCTCCCCTTTCGCCTGGCTTCGAGCTCTCCTGCCCTGGTGCCCTCGGCATCAAGGCCGAGCCCGTTGTGAAAGCACGCTAGGCCGCCGCCCTCAGCGCGGAGGGAATCCTGCTCTGTTGCTGTGTTTCCTCTTCTCCCACTCGCATCGCAAAGCAATGCGCAAGTCTCTTCTGGCCATCTTCGCTCTTGCCAGTGCTGCCTCGGCGCAGATGTTCGCACAGTTCACGCTCGACTACCCGCAGGCGCGTGGCGGTTACTACCGCGGCCAGAATGACACCTGGGGTATCCTTCCCGGTGAGTCGCATTCCAAGGCACCCCCTTCTCAGCGCTAAATGCCTACTGCGTGCAGTTCACTGGTTCTGCGGAGGATGGGACAACGCAACTCTTGCCGTTGCCGACCGCCCGCTGTTCCCCCTCGCGGGCGGGCAGGTCTCGACGTTCCATTACCAGACGGAGGGCGAGGTCAGTTTGTCAATTTCGATTGGAGACGCGCCGTCCTCGGTCGAGGAATTCAACCGGAGTACCGCGCAGCTGGGCGGAGTGCACAAGCTCGATAGCTCTGGCAAAGTGCGTGTTCGTTTCAGGGGCGAGGAGAGAAGCTGATGGATTGCTACAGTGGTGCTTTAATACGAACGTCACTGCGCTTGGGCTGGCAGGTGTTGCAGATGGCACGCTCGCGACGATCCAGTGCGTTCGCGAACAGACTTCCCTCATTGTCGGACGCTCGCTGACCGCGTCTTCTCGCAGAGTGAAGCTCGTCGTCGACTCCAATCTCAAGGGTTACTCTGTGCGTATCTCCTTCTCTGCTGCTTTCCTGCTCAGATCCACTGATGAGAAGAACAGTGCGCGGACGTCATCCTCTCGTCGACCGTTGTGGCGCCGAACCTGACGTGCGAGCACACGGCCAACTCGGCGGTAGGAAGAACGGCGCAAGTGGGAGGGATGTTGGGCTTGGTTGGGCTGGTTGGGTTGATGCTGTAGGTCGAGGGAGCAGCACACAGCCGAGATGATGAAACGGTGGCGTTTTGGTCTCAATGTTCTTTGTCTGCGCGCACACAGCAAGCCATTCAGTGGCTGTTGATCGGGTGTTGGCTTTCATGAAAGCGACCCTTTCAAGCTGCTGTCGGGGTCGAGATTTCGAGGGCTCCTGGAGAAGTCGCTGCCGAGAGAGACATTTATCACTTTGTACACGTTCTCACCTCCTTATATCGCCTGAGCTTCTTCGACACGTCTAGCAAGACACCAACTGAGCTCTACAGCCCGTTAGCCTCCGTTGGATCTGGAAGCGCGAATAACGCCCGGCTTTCGCACTCTCCGTCCCCTTTCGCTCCACTGGCAGTCTTGCCACCTCTTTGACATCACTCCAGATCTAAAGCCTCGATTCTCACCACCATTTTCTCTCCCACTCTGCCGCTGTTCGTGCTTTCCACCTCTTCGCAGCCCCACGCCGGAAGCCGGGCACTAGCAGCTCCGAGTTCTCTGGGCGGACTTGGGATATTGACTCTGCTCTTTCGTGTCCTCCTCCCAACTCCTCAGCAGCATGAAGCCCTTCTTCGCCCTCCTCGCCCTCGCCAGTACAGCTTCAGCGCAGCTCTCCCTCTTCCCCCGATCGCGCGGAGACGAGGCAAGCGGCATGAATCCCTCCTGGAACCAAAACAACCCCCGAAGTGAGTCTTCGGGCCGCTGAACGCCCTCCCGGTCCCAAGAGCTAAAGCTCCACCACGCGCGCGCAGACCAAGAGTATTGCGGTGGGTGGCCCAACGCAACGCTCCCTGTCGAGGAGCGACAACGGTTCCCCCTCGATGGCGGAACAGTAATCATGATGTCCTCTCTCCAGCCGTCGGGAGAGGTGACTCTGAACCTCTTGATCCCTGATCTCGAGACGACGACGGTGGTGCAGAACCGGACGGGGATGCAGGTGGGAGAGGTCAGGAAGCTTGATCACGATGGTCTGGTACGCTTTTCCCTTTGGACGCGGCGAGAGCTGAGGACTGACGAGAATTGCAGTGGTGCTTCCACATGGATCTCACTCGCGAATCACTCGGGATCTCTCTCAAAGACGAGACGCCCGTGACGATCCAGTGCGTTCCTCCTCTCTCCCTCGCTCGCTTCACGCGCGTCCTGATTCTCCTTGTTTTGCACCCGCAGATTGAACTTTACTTCCCCCATCGGCATGGCGTACGGCGTGCGGCCTTTCCGTCTCCGCTGTCTCTCCAAACTCCACTGACGAGAAGCAGTGCATGGATGTTGTGCTCTCGTCCACGTTTGAAGAGCGGAATTGGACCTGTGCTCGGTCGGTGGCGGAAAGAAGCGCAGGAGCGGGAGGACTTTTGGGGCTAGTCCTCGTCGCGTCGATGGGGTTGGTGCTGTAGAGGGGATCCTCGAGGCAGAAGTCGAGTGTTGATATGTAGCGGAATGCTGTACTTGCGCGCGCGTCAAGAAGGAAGCGAAAACGAGGTACTTTCCTCCCCAGATTGAGCTACGGAACTCGAGAGCGCAAGGAACGCTCGAAAGAGCGCGAGGTCAAAGTCGTGAAGCCGCCGATTCCTCGACGGCCCGCAGAGGTGAGGGCGCGCAGAGGTCCTCCTGCAACCAACCATCCTCCTTTCCTTTCCAGGCATCCCAGTCCAAACTCCCCTCCTCCCACTCTCCACCAACGCCTGAGAAAGGTCGGCAAAGCAGAAGGGCCCACCACGAGCGGAACTCCGCGAGAGAAAGATCACGCACGCAGTTCCTGAACGAGCAGAAGAACCACCATCCAAAGCAGTACGCCCAAGATCTCTTGCTCCCCCCAGACCACCAGCGGCCACACCTTGCGCACCAGCGCAGCCGTCCCCTCGCCCTCCTCGCCCAAAGCAAACGACCAGCGTTTCCCACCCCCCTACAAATGCACTCCACCATCCCCACCCCTCTTCGCCGCGTACCTCCCGGCCCCCAATTCCCCCACCGCCAGTCCCGCGAGGATCGCAAGGAAGAACCAAGTGCTATAACTCATGACCGCCAGCATGAGGAGGTATCCCACCGCCGCTTGGAGCGCAAATAGTGCTGCCCGGGGGAAGTCAATTGAGGGGATGAAGGGAGGGGCGTGGTGGAGGGAGGGCTTGGAGAGGGTGGAGGAGGTGGAGCGGTGGAGGGCGGTGCGGGAGGACCAGTGCTGCTGGAGAGAGGTCGAGAGGGCGGAGAGGAGGCGGGAGGAGAGGGCGAGAAGGAAGAGGCCGATGCAGGCGCCGATAGTGGAGCCGACGGTGGTGGGTGTCCATGATTCGAGCCAGAGAGTTGCGACGCCGGTGCTGGGAGGGAGCGGAGTGGGGTCAGCTCCTTGTGGGAGAGAGCAGGAGATACGATAGGAGCTGACGACGTGGTAAAAAAAGTATGCATGCTGTGCCCGCTGGTGCTGCTGCCAGCCTCAGCGGCGTGGTCTGTAGCAAGGGGAGAAGGTCAGCAGCAAGCGGGGAGGAGAGGAGCTGGGGAACGGACCAGTCGCGTGGTTGTGGCTCATGGGTGACGGGCTCTTCTGAGTAAGGGGGCTCAGAGTTACGCTTGGAGCTGAATGAAGGGCTGGCAGCTGCGTGGGAGGGCGAGGACGGAGGTGGTGCGAGGAGGGAAGCTCCTGAGATGGTTCGAGTGCGAGACTCGAGGCGTTCAAGGCGTGTTCCTGGTAGTTCTGGGAACGAGGCGTCTGCTGTACGAGTCTGAGCGTGAGTAGTGGAGTGGAGGGTAGGAGAGAAAGGGGTGCACCTTCTCGTGAGCTTGCGGAGGCCAGCTGGCTCAGCGTTGGCACAGCGACTCAGCTCCCTCACCTCTCTCCCAAGTCCTGGTCCAGCTTTCAAGTTGATAAATAGTTATACAACTTCGCAACAGCTTCAGCAGCAGCGTACAATCAAAACGAGCACGAGGAAAGCGTTCATCCAGCCTTCCCCCCTGTTCTCCCTTCCTCCGACGCCTGAGCAGCACTACCTCCCCACCTCCACCTCCCCAAACCTCCACCCCGCCCCCTCACGCAATTCAACTCCCTCCGCCTCCCCCGCAGCTCCAACAACGACCCATAGTCCTTCGGCTCCCGACGCGCCGAATCCGAGTTGCTCGAGCGCGATTTCGCGGGGGTGAGAGGTGTGGTCGGTTAGGGCGTGGGTGAGGGAGGGAGGAGGGTGCTGCGGGAGGCGGCGTTAGTGAGTTTCGCGCCTGGGAGAGCGGAGTGCGGAGGCGGAGAGAGGTGGGTTGCGGGACGAGGAGGGGAATGAAGTTGGGCGACGAGGGGAGAGGTGGCGAGAAATCTTGGCAGAGCAGGAGAGGAACGTACCGAGCTAGCTCCTATAGCCACCAGCAGCACTCCCTCCTCACGCAGCTTGGCCATCCCTCGTCCCAGCTTGAAGTACTCCTCCTCGCCCCAGAACTCCCTGTTCGGCAGCTCCATCCGTACCGTCTCGATCCCCGTAAACGGCGCTTCGACTGGTGCGGCGAGACGAGAGTGGATCGCGTGGGCGTGGAGGATGGATTGGAGGGAGGTGAGGACTGGGGAGGGAGGTGCGGAGAGCTGTAGAGCGGGCGAGCTGCATCGAGGGTTAGTGAGGGTACCTCGTATGTACAGCACGTGCGTACGAGTGTGCGGTGAGGATAACGAGTGCTGTTGGCTGGAGAGAAGCAATCTCCCTCTCGAGCTGAGCTGCCCAACCATCCTCTGCAGTCGACGCGTCAGCTCCCCTTGTCCCCCGCTCTGCGAGTAAGCACTCACGAGTAACCCAGTACGCCGGTACTCCCTCCAAGACCCTATTCTCGTTCCCAGCCGCTTCCCGCCTCCCCTCACTCTCTCTCTCCTTCCTCTTCATCTCCCGCTCCCGCTCCTTGTCCCCCTCCTTGCTCTCCATCCGCCTCCTCCGCTCCTCCTTGGGCTCCTCGAGGTCAAACGGGTCGTGGTTCGCTGCGGGCGGGTGGGACGCCTGGAAGCGTTGGTACGAGGTCCAAGATGACGAGTCGGCGGAAGGCGTTCCGAGGAAGGGGACGTAAGGGCGGAGAGAGGGCAGGGACGGGTAGAAGGCTGAGAGTAGGCCCACCAGGAGCCCAACGGCGAGGAGGCGTAACGACATGGTTTTGGACAGAGATCAACCTGGCCACGCGAGAACGTCCTCGAGCTGCGGCGGTCTCCACTCTCCGCGCCCGAGTCCTCGAGGTTCGCTCTCTCTCGTTCCTACCGCTCGCTTCTCGCCCAGAACTCAACTCAACACTCAGAACTATCAACCATGGTGAGTCGCTCCGTCCCCTCCTTGAGCTCAGGTATCCAGGGCGATTCCTAAGCAGACGACCCTCGCTCAGTCTCGCTCAGGAGCTTCAGACTTGGAACGACGGCTAACGAGCGTTCATTGCAGTCCACCAAGACCATCAAGTCCAGCACCCTCCACCACATTCCCGGGTACAGCATCACCGAGTCCTGCGGTATCGTCTTCGCTTCCTGCCCGTGAGTCTCCTCCCCATTCTCGGTGCTCGGAGCTAGCTAAAACCTTGACCGAAGTCACATCGAGACGGCCGTTTCCCCCAACCCGGATAGGGACGCCCTCAAGGCTCTCGAAGAGGAAGCTCAGAAGGTCGGCGCCGACGCTATCCTCGCGCTTAGGTTCGTCGAAAGGCGCAGTGCGGTCCTGGCGTACGGAACTGCGGTCAAGGTTGTAAAGGAGACGTGAGTCTCCCTTCGCGATACCAGTGTGGGAGATCGGGAGCTGATGCTTGCCTGGAGCGAGCGCGAGATTTGAGCTCGTCGACATCGAGGTTACCTTCGCTTGGAGTAGTGAGATCGGCAATTGGCCACCGTAGGAAGGAATCGCAACGAGGAGTCAGTTTTCGCTTGAGCAGCTTCGAACGCTCGCCATCTCCACGAAAGTTCTCTTCAGCTCCTGCTTCCGCCACTGCTCCGGAGGTCCGAAGAACTCGGCAGCCCCCTCGCTGTTGACAAGGCATCGCTGATCGAGCGTTCTGCACCGTTCTGCTGCTTCGAGAGCTGAGAGAAGTCACATAGCTCATTTGGGAAAAGCGAGAGCTGGAGTTCGACCCAACCTCCGCAAGAAGCGAAGAGCTCGCTCGCCTCGCTCTCTCCTTCTTCCCACCATCTCAGCGCCAGCCCCCGCTACGCTCCACCATGGCACGTCCCATCTCCTCACCAAATCCTCACTAACTCACTCCACAGGCCTCCCCCATCATCTCCACGACCCTCCCAACTCTCCCCGGCCACCGAACCCTCCGCACCCTCTCCCTCATCTTCTCCTCGCACGACGTCGGTCCGAACCGTGGCTTCGTCGAACCAACCCACTCGGGAGCCATCCTCGCTTCCGCGACCGTATTGCGTTGAAAGGGCTCAAGGAGGAGGCGAGGAAGGTCGGTGGGAATGCGGTTAATGCGGTTGAGGTGGGGTGGGAGGTCGTTCAGCATCCGTTGCATCATGGAGGGATGGGAACGATGTTGTGCGTTTCTGCGATGGGGACGGCGGCGGTGGTGGAGCAGGAGGTGAGTTCAAGGGAGCGAGCGAGGGAGGGAGGGACTCGGTGCTGATTGATTAGCTGGTGCAGCAAGACGGAGACTAGGGAACGCAGTAGGAAGCTGAGGGCAAGAGATCGTGAGGTGGAGTGCGGAAGGAGCTTGAAGAAAAGTTGCAAGGAATGCGTTCGTTCCTGCGAGCAGCTCTCGTTGAGCAGGAGAGACGGGCCCTGCTGAACCAGTGGCGGATCCGAGCTACCTTTAACAACATGCTATGCGATATAATAGGATACTAAAACAAGAGAGGTGGCGAGGAGATGGGCGCCGACGACGAAGGATCCAACTGAGCCCAAATCGCCGCCTCCAAATCTTTCGCCCGAACAGGCTGCGAACAGCAAGGATCAGTTTCGATTCCGAGCTGGGAAGGGGAAACGGAGCGCACCTTGGCGAGGTAGCTGTTCATCCCGGCTGCGATACAGCGCTCCTTGTCCCCCTGGATCGCGCTGGCGGTGAGAGCGATGATCTTGATGTCGCGCGTAGCAGGAATGGGCGAAGCTCGAATCTGCGACGTCGCTTCGTAGCCATCTAGGCCAGGCATTTGGCCGTCCATGAGACTGCGACGCAGGAAGCATCAGCGGTGGAAGGAACGAGGAGGGAAGGAAAGAAACGCACATCAAGTCGTAGTGCTCCTCCGCAACGGCTTGTATAGCAGCAGCTCCGTCCCGTACCGCTCGAACATGGAACTGCGCGCCTCTTCAGCAATCAACGTCGCGCAGGAAGAAGCCGGCAACGCACGTTCATCTTGATGAGCGTCCTCGTCACAATCTCTCGAATCAAGTCATTATCTGCGTCGACGCATCAGCTCCCGCTCCTCCCACCAAAACCGCGACGACGACGCACCTTCCGCTAAGAGGATATGAACGTCCTGCCTCCTCAGCCTCTTCTTCGTCTCAGGCAGTACCTCCACCAACCCAGGAAGCGACTGCACCGGCGTGCCCTCTCTCGCACTCCCATTGCTCCCAACAGGCGCCGGAGCCTTGTCGAACGGAAGACGAACCGTCATCGTCGTTCCGACGCCGGCGACCGATTCGAGGAGGACGGAACCGCCCATGAGTTCGACAAGCTGGAGGGCGAGATGTCAGCGATGGGGAGAGCGAGCGAGAGTGCGAAAAGAACGAACGTTCTTTGCGATGACGAGTCCGAGACCGGATCCGCCGTAGTGACGAGCAGTAGACGTGTCGGCTTGCCTGCAAGCGACGAGGGATCAGTTCCCCGTTTACGAGAGAGAAGAGCGGACGAACCTGAAAGGCGTAAACAGCGTCGGGAGAACAGTGGCGTCGATCCCTATCCCCGTATCGACAATCTGGAAGACCACAACGCACTGCGTCGCGTTCTCGACCTCCTGCCTCAACCGCAACGTGATACTCCCCCTCTTCGTAAACTTGACCGCGTTCGACAGCCCGTTCGCCAGGACCTGACGCAACCGCATCCGATCTCCCAGGAGCAAGCCCTTGTGGAACTCGCCGACGTCCTCGATGAACATGACGCCCTTCTTGCGCGCAATGACGGAGAAGAGTCCTGCGTCCGCGACGGCTTCGACGAGGTGGAAGGGCTGATGCTCGATGCCCAATTTGCCCGCTTCGACCTTTCCTAGATCCTGCGTTCGGCGTCAGTAACTTCTTCCTGGACAAGGAAGAGGGAGAGGAACGCACGAGGACCATCCCGACCAGGTCGAGCAGAATCTCGCCCGATCGCAGACTCTTCTCGATCAGCGAACGATGCGCGCTTCCGAGCGTTCGGTCGTCCAGCAGGATCTCACAGATGCCAATGATACTCGCGATAGGGGTTCTGATCTCGTGCGAGATGTTGGTGACCTGCGCATACCGAATCAGTGCACTGGGAAGAGAGGAGAGCGAAGGAGGAGACTGACGAATTCGGTCCTGCGGGCTTCGAGTCAGCTGCTGCTACGTCGAGAGAGAGAGGGAAGGACGCACTTGAGTCGCGAAGCTTCCTTTGCAGCAGTCTCGGACGCCATCAGCTGCGTTCGTTCGAGACTGGCTTGCTGGAGCGCTTCTTCGGCCGCAACGAGCTGTGTAACATCGGCTGTGCGAGCGCTTCTCATCAGCAAGATCCTTCCAGCGAGAGGAAGCAGGAAGGACATACCAGCGACGATGATACACCCCGTCACCAGGTCGTCCGGAGCTCCTGCGCCGCCTTTGAGAGGAACGAGCTGCGTAGCACACCATCAGCTCCCCCTCCTCCTCCCCTCACACGCGCGCAAGCTCACCCGATACCGATACGAATGCTTGTCCGCCAGTTCCCCCGAATGAATCTCCGTCAACAGCGTCACCGATTCCTGCGTACTCCCTCATCAGCTACCCTCCTCGCTCCCTTCGATCCGAAAGGAGCTCACCAGGTTCTCATCCAAGATCTTTGAGACGGCCTCGTGCAACCGCGCGTCCGGCCATACAGTCCGCAAGTCCTGCCCGATCAAGACGCCTTCCTGCTGCTGAGGCCCAACGCCTGCGGTGGTAGATCCCTCGAAGAAGGTGACGATCGATGCGCGGTTGACGGAGAGAAGGATGATGTCTGCTCGTTGCGCGCGTTAGGAAGGATTCGCTTGCGAGGTGGAGGGAGGACGTACTGGCTCCGCTGAGAACAGCGTTGATGTGCTCCTTGACCTGTAGCGCGTCGCTCCGCACCTGAATCTCCCCATCAGCTCCCCAGCCTCCATTCCACGAAGAGAGAAACACGACTCACTCGCACCAGCTCCTCCACCTCCGTGATCGTGCTGACCCAGCCCGTCACGCTCCCAGCCTCGTCCCTGATCGCTCGACCCTTGGCGACCATCCAGCGCCAGATCCCGTCGGCTCCTCGGATGCGGTACTCGACCTGCGTTGAGTTTCGAAGAAATCAGCACTTGCTAGGAGCAGGGACGAGGGGAGGAGGCACGCACGTCAAAGGGCTTCCCAGTGGCGATACTGTGCTCCCAGCAGGCGACCGCGTGAGGCATGTCGGCGTCGTGGAAGACCTTGAGCCAGTCCTCGATGCTGAATGACTCCCAGTGCGTTAGGCCAGTGTAGTTGTACCTGGAGCGCGTGAGGAGGTCAGCTTAGCTCTCGGGGCAGGGAGGGAGGGGAAAGAGGCGGACCATTGCTGATTAAAGTATTCGATGTGCCCGTCCACTGTGGCAGTGAAGCAGATCTGCGCGTAGCCCAGCGCGTGAGCTTCCAAGGGCTCCTCAAACTCGAGCAGGAGGAGAGCTCACCTGCGGCAACGAATCAATGATCCGCCCGGCTTCCCCCTCTGCCAGAATCGCCCGACGCGTAGCCGTACCCCTCAGAGCCTCCGTCAGCCCGTTCTGGGCATGCGAGAACTCGGTTTCTCCCTCCTGCAGCACCGACTTGGGGATAGCGGCTCCGGCGTCGGCGAGGGAGCTGTGCCGTGGGGTTGGGAGCGGGGGGAGGTTGCGGAGGAAGAGGATGGTGAACGTGGATTCGGGATCGAAGGGCGTGTCGGCGTGAGAGGGAGAGGCGGTGTAGGAGGAGGATGAAGGAGGAGGCGTCAAGGTCACGACGGCCTCGCAGCGCACAGGCGTCCGCTGCACCCCCGTTCCTGTCCAGTACTCCAACGGCGTCCCCTGGCCCCACCGCAGCTCCCGGTGCTCCTCTGCCAACCGCGCAAGCTTCCTTCCCAAGCCCGAACTAAGGTGTCTCGCCGGAGAAAGATCCGGCAGGACATGGGGGCCGCGCTGGAAGAAGTAGCGCGCGTCGGCGCCTGGAGGAGGAGTTCCAAAGATGGAGAGGGCGACGGGGGAGAGGTAGGTGAGGGCGAGGGAGGAAGAGAAGGTGAGGAGAGGGAGAGGGAGAGCTGGCAGAGTCCGCGCTTGCGAGGTTGCTTCGAGGGGTGGTTCGCCGAGTAACATGGCGAGAGGCTGGCAGCCCTTCAGACCCAGAGCTCGAGCAGGACGTTCGAGAGAGAGCTGAGTAGACAGTTGGGCTGAAGAGTTGATAGCAACTCGCTCTCGCGAGTTTGAAGTGGACGAACCCACGCTGCGATCGGTTTCCGTTCGATTTCCTGCTCAAGATTGTAGCGCTGCTGGTACGCTGGACAGGCTGGAGACCTCGCTACAATGCTAAGGGAGAGTCCCAAAGGTCGAAAGGAGCCTCTTTCAATTCTTCAGTGCTGGCTCGCTCGAAGATTGTCAAGTGCTTCCGCTCGTCTCCTGATGTTAGATCATGAAGGACCTGCTCTATTCTTTGCTGGAATGCCTTTATAACCCAGAGGACAGGGAGGACTTTCGAGTGGTGTAGCCAGCGCAGGTGAGCTCATCTCGGGTTGGCCCTCGCTCGGACTTGGGCTCTCCTCGTTTTTCTCTGGCGCCTTGAGAGGGAAACGACCACGACACTCGAAACGACTCTAGCGCTTCTTACGCTTGTCCAGCACCTCCAGCATGGTACGTACCTCCTCCCAGCAGCCCCGAACGACCCAGAGCTAACCAGCACAACTTGCTCCCCAGTCGGCTCCCCGAATCCTCGCGCAGGTCGTCATCCTAGGCTCCCAGATCCTCGGCAAGGCCTTCGTGCAGGCCTGGCGTCAAGCAGCACGGAGTAAGTCCCCCGTTCTCCCACCCTCGATCCCTGGCGCGACCTCCGACCAACCCGGGCACGACCGAACCAGCAGCTAACCCTCTCTCCTTCGCGCCGCGCAGATGCGCAGGCTTCAGCACCGGCGGGGATGGAGACTTCGAGTGGGAGAGGAGGAACGGACGTGCTCAGTCGGACGCATTGGATGTCGTTGGACGAGGCGAGCCAGATCTTGAACATCAAGAAGGGGGCGATCGTCGAGGATAGTGAGCTGCAGAAGATGCTCAAGGTACGTTGGGTCGTTGGCTGCTTGTTCTTCCCTGCCCGCTCTGTCACCTCTGCAACCCCAGCTGACGCTCCCCTCCTCCCGTCTCTCCACGCCTCTCCTCACCTCTCCTCTCCTCTCTCACCACCAACCACCACCCACCTCTCCACCAACCCAACCTCCTCTCCACCAACTCCTGCTCCACCCCCCACCCTCTCCAACGCCCTTCCCCCCCACACAGAACTTTGACCACCTCTTCAAAGCCAACAACCCTCTAACAGCCGAAGGCAAGCCCCACTCCTCGCACTACCTCCAATCCAAGGTCGTTCGCGCCAAGGAGCGGATAGAGGCTGAGATTGCGAGCGGGCGGAAGGGGGGTGACGCGGCGGAGGGAGCGGCGGCGGAGGGAGGAGCGCCGGAGGGGAAGCAGTAGAGAGGGAGATACTTGTATGTACCACCGACTGGATAGGAGCACGCATGGTGTTATACCCCCCTTTCACGCCAACCAATCAATCCCCCCATCACTCTAATCGTTCGGTGGAAGAAGGAGCAGGAGCGACGGGAGCTGGCGATGGGAGCTGCTGGGGGATCCTGCTCGGGTCGGATGGTTCTGCTGACTGCGACCGTGCTCCCTGCCTCACAACGAACACGATTTGAAGCTCTTGGACGAGCAGGATCGGTCGCTCAATCTCGGTGGTCGAGTGCGCAGGCAGCTCAAACGCCGTCCTTGCGCGTTCCTCGCTCTGCTCTCCTCTCGCTCAGTCGCTCCTACGACACTCGACACTTGCGCTCTTGACTTTGCTCGTCGAGGCCGAGCTAGCCAGCTTGTCGCCTTCGCTATCTCGAGCTCCCCCTGCGAGCAGCTGTTCAGATTCGGCTGCGGCGATGGAACCTAGTCTTTCTCTCTCGCCAGCTTCCTCACCCCTGCTTCTCTGGATACTTCCACCCTTTCGATTGTTTCTGCTCCGGCACATCGTCTTTCAAGCCCTGGGACGGCGAACTCTGTACCTCCGCACGCAGCGAGGCGTTCAGTCTCGCGGGACTGATTTCCTCCCCCGTCTGCTCCTGGCGCGTCCTCGTCGGGTTTCCAACTTCTCTTTTGAAGGAGCACGCGTTCCTTGTACGTCTCCAGCTATCTGAAGGCTGAAAAGCTGAGCGCAGTTGGATCTGGCTCGTGCGCAAGTCGCGGGTGAGCTGCTCGGCCGCCTCTCTCTCTCGTTCTCGTCGAGGGAACAGCTCCTTCTCAACGGTCTGATCCCGCCGCATTTTGAGCCCCTTTAAGCCACCATGACCACGCCCACGCCCCCGTACCACATCGTCTCCCACCCCGTTCTCCTGCACAAGCTCACCCTCCTTCGAACGGCCACGACACCTCCCGCCGACTTCCGCCGCCTAGTCAAGGAGATCTCCTCCATCCTAGGCATCGAAGCTTCCCGCTCCCTCGACCTCCGTCCAGTCCCCAACGTGCGCCCTCCCCGCGCGCTCCAGAGACTCAACTGACTCGCATCCCCCCTATCACGCAGCTCCAATCCCCTATCGCCCCCTTCGCAGGCCACGAGATCGCTCACCGCATTGGAATCTCTCCCATCCTCCGCGCTGGGATAGGAATGACGGATCGTGCGTCCTGCTCCCTCTGGCCCACGTGCGGACCCAGCTGACCCCCTCCGCTCCCAGCGATCCTCGACCTCTTCCCGACTGCATCAGTCTTCTACCTCGGTTTGTTCAGGGAGAAGGTCTCGTTACAGCCCGTCGAGTACTACCAGAAACTCCCTGCCCACCCGACGGTCGACACTCTCTTCCTCCTCGACCCGCTCGTGGCCACAGGAGGAACCGCCATCGCAGCCGTCTCCATGCTCGTTCGTCCCCTCTCCCTCCTCCCACACAACCCTCCCCGAAGCGCGCCAACACCCTCGGTCGAAGAGCTAACCCCCCGACCCGCAGCTCGACTGGGGACTCCAGATCTCAAACATCAAGCTCCTCGTCCTCCTGGCCTCCAAACCCGGGCTAGAAGCAGTCGCGACCGCCTGTCCCGGACTCGAGATCTTTGTCGGAGGCGTCGATGATCAGGTGCGCGTCCGTGGAGTGGGATAGGGGGTGCGAGAGCTGATGGTGCGTTTGGTGCAGTTGACGGAGGAGGGGATGATCCTGCCTGGATTGGGGGATAGTGGGGATAGGCTGTTTAGTACGCTGGGATGAGGAGGGTGTTGTAGAGCTCTGAAGGAGGAGGGACTGTTGCATCAGACGTCGTGTAGAATCCGCTGTTTCGCTCTTCGGCGCCTCCTCGCCCGTCCTCCTGTGCGCTCCTCGTGCGCTTCTATCCGTCGCTGGCAATAAGGAAACGCGGTATCCACGAGAACGGACGCAAAAGAAGAGGAGATCCCGGCGGGGATCGAACCCGCAATCTTCGACTACCTGGTACGCAGGTCTAAAATAGAAGGTCGACGCGTTAACCATTTCGCTACGGGACCTAAACAGATGTTGACCTGCTCTCGTTGCGCTACCCGACTCGGCTGCGGGAGTCGAGGGTCGAGCTGTGCGAAGGGGAGTCCGGAGTCCGAGGTCTCGCCAATTGCTGCGTCCTGGTCTGCTTCCCAAGGCAGGGATTCATCGCGGAATTTACTAGAGAAGTACCCCTTGAGGTTCCAGCAACCCGTCGCTGGGCGAGAACGGCTTCCTCCCTGGCCCTCTTGTTGGGAATCCCGCAACCACAACGCGTTGCCTCCTTTCCTTGTTCGCCGCCGCCTCTATCTCTAAAGAGGATTGAGTGACGATCAGCTCCCCCGGCAGGTTTATCCCCATCCTCCCTTCCGCTCAGAAAGCTAGCTGGGAGTCCGCGCCGTGGATCCCTCGCTTCCTGCTGAAGTTTGCGTTGATCCGCGCTCGTAGCACCTGAAGAGCAGCGATATAGGTTTTTGCAAGGCCGTTCGACACTTGACCAAGTCCTGCCGCAAAGCCTTGAGCCCGCTTTGAAGAAGCCGCTGCTCGCGACGTCCGCCTCTCCTCCAAACCTCCCCCTACTCGACCTCTTCGCGATCTCTTCCCTCTCTCTCTCCTCTCTCTCGCAGCAACAAGCTAGGTGCTAAACGAACGGGATTAAAGACGATCTACATCAACGAAGGGGGCGAAAAACAAGCGTCCAATTATGCACCAGGCACAACGAGACTCGACGGGGGAGGGTGTCTAAGCGAGGGGGAGGTCCATCACAGGAACTTGACGCCCTCGGAGATCTCGAGCGCTGCGAGTCGCTTCCGGAGGAGCGTGGCGGGATCGCATCTGCGTCGGGTTGCGATCAGCAGGGTTCGAGAGGAGGGAGAGGAGGGACGAACCGCTTCTGGTTGTTGTTCCCGGGGACAGCGATGGCGACGTTCCCGTTGGCAGCAGCGCCAATGGATCCGACGGCGGAGGCAAAGTTGGTCGTCTGCGATGCGGGGTCAGTCGTCGACGAGGAGCGGAGGACGACGAGAGACGCACCACTCCGAAAGCGGCGTTGAACTGGTCAGCGAGAGCGCCGTTGTCCTTGCCAGATCCGACGGCGGCCTCTGTAGCAACGCAGAGATCGTGCGCAGCGACGGTGGCTCCGCAAGTGTTGACGAGAGTGTCGCAGATGAACTGCGCGAGAACGTCAGCTCTCCTCGCCAGAACGAAAGCGAGAGAGCAGCGTACCTCGGTGATGATCTGGATACCTTGTGCCGAGCCGTGAGGGTACGAAGCCCTGTCGACGGGCTCAAACGCAAACTCCTTGCGACCGTCGAGTCTGCGAGCCCCAAGTCCATCAGCTCCCGATCCAGCTCCTTCGCTGGCAAGGAGAAACGCACCCGAGAGCCCCCTTGATCTGCGGAACGGAGCACTTGCCAAAGTTGGTCGCGTCGGTTCCGACGATGAGCGTTCCTTGACCTGCCGACTGACCAGCGGGAGCTAGAGCAACTTGATCAGCGACGGCTGCGAGACGATCAAGGAGAGAGCGACCAACCTGCAGCGTTGCCGGTCGCAGCAGGAGCAGCGGCGGTGGTCGAGGGAACTGGTGGAGGAGAGACGTCAGCGACTTGCGAGGAACCGAGCGGAACGCGAGAACGCACCAGCGACGTTGCCCTGGTTCACGTCGTTGTTCTGGTTATTGCCGCCGTTGTTGTTGCCGCCGTTCTGGTTGCCGCCGTTCTGGTTGTTGCCCCCGTTCTGGTTGCCGTCGTTGTTGTTGTTCTCGTCGCCAGCAGCAGCGTCGTTCCCAGCGTTGTTGTTGTTGCCATCGTTGTTTCCAGCGTCGCCAGCAGCAGCGTCGTTCCCAGCGTTGTTGTTGTTGCCATCGTTGTTTCCAGCGTTGTTGTCGGCAGCGGCTCCATCAGCAGTGACGGTCTGCGCTCCTCGTCAGCTCCAGAATCGAACCTGGCGAACGCGCGAGAAAAGACGCACAAAGTAGACTGCGTCGTCGAGCGAGCCGTGCTGCGCGACAGCGACGATGACAGGCTGGTGGTTGGCCGCAGCGTTGATCGACGACATCTGGAAGAAGCGAGAGGCGAGAGGTTAGCGACGGTTTCAAGGAATCTCGCAGCGAGGTTCGAGGCGACTAGAATCGACGCCTTGTGCGCGATGGGGGGGACGAGGAAGAGGGAACGCACCCTGTAGACGCCCGCAGGAAGACCGCCAGTGACCTCGGCGGTGAGAACGCCGTTGACCGCCGCAGCGTTGAAGCCTGTAGAATCGACCCGAGATCAGCAAGCGCACTTCCCAAGCCTGGCAAGCTAACGGACCCTTGAAGAACGCAAACTCCTGAGGGTTCGTCACCGTGGTCGAGGTGAGAGAGTCAATCTCCTCGACGACGACGTGCGAGTGGCCTGTGGAGAGGTTGGGTCAGCCAGCGCGCGAGGAGAGCGAGAGGGAAGGAAGGGACGCACCGATGATGGTTCCGCTGTTGTCCGTGTTCTGGGGAGCCGCGAAGTAGTTCGCCTGAGCGTTCACAAAGTTGCCAGTCACGAGCTGGAAGCGAAGAACCGAAGTCAGCGGGAGCGAGCGGGGGAGAGGAAGGGGAGCGAACGCACATTGTTGATCGCCATTTCGATGGTGAAGGTCGTGTCGGCAGCGATGATGTCGAGGTTCTTGGGGTTTTGGAACTTGCTCGAGGGCATGATCGCCTGCGAGCCGATGACTCCAATCGGAACGTTGTTGCACGATCCCGTCTTGACTTGAGCGCCGTTGGTGAGAGGCTGCGAAGGGGTTAGCAAGCGAGCGGCGGGAGGGAAGCGGCGAGAGCGCACAAGATCGGATCGGGTGAGACAGAAGTTGATGACTGCGAGCGAGCGAGCGAGCGTCAGTTGTGCGCGCGACGACTGGAGAGAAGGGATCGCACAGTTGTTGGTCGAAGTAGCCGAAGCGACCTGGTTGTCGGCAGGGACTTGCTGACCATCGAGGGCGAGACCGGTTTGAACTTGCGAAGGGTCGAGAGTGAGCGACGTCTGAGGATCGTTGTCGTTGTTGTTCCCGCCGTTGTTGTTGTTCCCGCCGTTGTTGTTGTTCCCGCCGTTCTGGTTCGCGGCATCCTGGTTGTCCTGGTTGTTCGACTCCTGGTTGTTCGCGTCCTGGTTGTCGTTCGCCGCCGCGTTGTTGCCGTTCTGGTTGTCGGTCGCAGCGTTGTTGCCAGTCTGAGCGTCGGCGTCCTGGTTGTCGTTGGCCGCTGCGTCGTTGCCGTTCTGCTGGTCGGTAGCCGCGTTGTTGCCAGTCTGAGCCGCGTTGCCGTCCTGGTTGTTCGCATCGGCGTCGTTCGTTCCTGAGGATGAGACGAGGGTCAGTCGGCTGCGACGGGAGAAGACCCAGCGAGGATGGAAACGTACCATCGGCAGCGGCAGCAGTATCGTCGACAGCAGCGGCAGCAGTGGTCGCAGCAGCAGCGGCAGCAGTCGTCGTCGTCGCAGCACCTGTAGACGAAGTCGAGCCAAAATCAGCGCTGACCTCGCGCCCAGGGCAGCCAACGCACCCTGGTTCCCGTTCCGGTTCCTACCTCCACCAAACCTGTTTCTCCCTCCGCCATTTCGGTTCCTTTGACGCTTCGAAACTGCGGTAACCAAGCAAAGCAGGTCAGCTCCCCGCTCAGGCCCCTCGCTCCAACTCCCCGGATTTTCGCTCCGACTCCAACCCAAAGCACCCGGAAGGGGGAGAAAGAGGAGGAGAGTAGACTCACGGGATTCAGAGGCGTGGTGGAAGCTCCTCTCTTGCACGCGGTGTCCGTTCGAACCGACAGCGGGGAGGAGGTCTCGCTCCGTGATGACTTCCCGAGCTTCGACGGCAAGAGTGGCGAGGGAGAGGGAGACGGCGGCGAGGAGGGAGGTCGAGAACTTCATCTTGAGGTTGTGGGGGAGGGGTGAGTTTGAGTCGAAAAAGGTCGGAGTGAAGGACAGAGCTCGTGTCAAACGGGATGTCGAAGCGGTCGCGCTGCGGTTTGGAAAGGAAGACTGGAAGAGGGTGCGACCTGCGCTGAGTTGAGAGAGCACAGAAAGGGAGAAGAAGTGTTGGACGAGCGTGTGGAACGAGGGCAAGAGAGGAAACGGCTGCAAAACGACAAAGTCGTGCGGGACCTCCTCGCTCCTGTTCTCTCTCGTTTGGAACTTCCTTGACGACCAGGTTGTATTTTCGTCCACTCGCGCTTTTGCTGTCCTGCTTGCTCTGGGAATGAAGTACTCGCTCGTACCGAAGAGGACTCTGGAGCATGGGTCGAGGAGAACGACGCGTCGAGCGACCTTGGAATGCTTCTCTCGTCGTCAAACAGGTCGAGGTGCTGCGCTTACAGCTCATCAGTCTCCTTTCTAACCGCTCCTCCTTTCTGCTCCCGCGTTCGCAGCCTAAACCCGCCCCCAAGCCGAGAGAGTCGCCAGCTCCGACGCGCCGTGCTCGCCCGCTCGCCTCCTTGGGCCGAGCACGTCTCCCGCTGTAGGTCTATATCAGAGCAGGGGATTCAATCGCTGGAGCGCCAGGCCCTTCTGGAACCGAAGCAGTGAGCACTGAGCAGAGTACGAGCACGAAGCTGAGAGGACGTCTTGTTATTGCGGTCCTCCTGGCTCGCCCTGCGACCTGGTTTAGACGCCCCGTACTCTCCTGTCGATAGTAAACGCGCAACTGGACCCAACGAAGCAGTTCCGTCCAGCAGACGTCGTGGAACAAGGTCAAGAGCAACAACCGCTCGCGGCGAGGTTCTTCTTCCTCCTGCCAGCTCCTACGTCTGACCCGGCCGCCCTCGATGAGCACAGCAGAGTCAATCGAAGCCCTCGAAGCTTCTCTCAAGGTCAGTTCTCCCGTCCTCTCTTGGCCTCGCCAGCTGCTAACCCGAACTACAGTCAACCCTCCACACCCTCTCCCTCATCCTCTCGCACCACGCCGCCGTCCAATCCCTTTCCGTAACTCCCTACGCTCCCAACGCCCCACGCCAGCTCACCCAACAGATCCAAGCTTCCACGCGCGCGTTCGACGCGACCTGTGACCAGATCGAGCACCGTTTGGTCCGTCCCCCCTCCCCGTCCCCTTGCTGCCCATGCTAACCCTCGCACAGCTGAAAGCCCTCGCAGTACAAGAACGAGACGCTCGCAAAGACTCCGGTCTCCCCCTCCCTCCCACCACCCCCGCCGCAGCCCCCCAACCCTCCCCCCCCTTCCCCTCCGCCTTCCCCTCCCCCCCTCCCGCCGAAGCAGCTCCCATGGAGCTAGACGACTCGTTCCTCTCCTCC
>JANGFH010000764.1:0-14148 GCA_025758715.1 Glaciozyma martinii | reverse complement strand
CTCCGTCCCGGTCGCCCTCCCCAGCTCGCCAAATTCTCCTCCCCCTATCCTAGCCCCCATTCCAACGCATCCCACACCTCCACCTCCTTCCTCGATCTCCGCCGCGTCGGAAGCCGACTCCGACTTCTCCTCCCACCGAGTCCCATCCCTCGCCATCCGAGAACCGACCCTCCTCTCCTCACCTAAGAAGACCGCCTCCAACTTCGGGGGCGGATCCCGCAGGCGCTCAGCTTTACCGAGCGACTCGGAGAGCTCGACGGGGGAGAGGAGGGGGAGTTCGAGAGGCGTCAGGGCGGAGGAGACGCGGCGAGCGTTGGCGCGCGCTTCTGCTCCGCCTTTGGAGCCCGAGGTGCGCGTGCTGGTGCTGGATCAGGAGAGGGTGATTCGGGGGATCTCAGCGGCGTTGTTGGGGAATGAGGAGGGGATGAGGACGCTGGCGAGGATGCTGCGAGTTTCGAGGAAGTACAAGGCTGTCGTCAAGACGTTCCTTTATGGGAAGATCGTCCTCTCGGATCTCGTTGTCGCCGACCGACTGGCTGAGACGCTAGAGAGGAATCCGGCCATCAGGTCGCTCATTCACGGACTGTGAGTGTTGTTTCGCTTCTCGGCGCGTGCGAAGCTCATCGAAACCTTCTCGCTGCAGCTCCATCACTCCCTTTGACAAGCACGCCTCGGTACCAGTTCCCGACATCGTCAAATCACTCAAGAGCGTCCTCTCCCTCTGCACAAGCCTCACCAGTCTCGAGGAGGACATCACGCGGGGTGACTGGGACGTGTGAGTCCTCCCTCCCTCCAACCCTTTGACCGAAATCTGAAGCCGGACCCCTTCACAGCAGCCAGCTCGCAATCGACTACCCCCTCACCGCCACCTCTCCCTCCAAATTCTCCCACGTAAGCTCCGCCCGCTGCTGGTGGGAGATCAGCGCTGTCTTCGAGCTCCTCCAGTCCCAGCCCTCCCTCACCTCTCTCCTCTTCGGCGGCGCCGTCATGGATCGCGAATGGGAAGGACAAAAGATCCTCAGCTCCCCGACTCCCCTCCTCTGCCCTCACCTCCACACCCTCGAGATCGCCCAATTGATGCATGCCGACACCCTCGCCGCCCTCCTCCGCTACTCTGGGCCTCTCGAATCCCTCCGGATTGGACTAAGCTCGATTGGGAGTACGGACGACGACATTCCTCGAGAGGCTCTTCCCATCGCGCTTGCGCAGGTCGGGGGGACGCTTCGCCATTTTGCGATCAAGGCGCCGACAAAGGAGAGCGATGTCGATTGTCGAGGATTGCTCGACGAATGCCTCGCGGTACTCCCCCAACTCGAGGTACTCGAATTCGCGGAGCAGGCCGACCTCTTCCCCATCCCCATCGCCTCCTCCAAGATCCTCCCTCACCTTCCACCGAAATTGCGCGTCCTGCCAGGGAGGGGGATCGTCTCGTTCTCGACTTCGAGGGTCCTGTCGCTTCTCGATGCGCCCGAGTCGATTCCGGTGCTGGAGACGCTGGATTTGGTGTGGGCGGAGGAGGAGAAGGAGGGAGCGTGGAAGGAGAGGCACAAGGAGCGGATCGAGGAGGCGTGCGAGGAGTTTGGGATTCAGTGCAGGGTTGAGAAGGGGGATGAGGGATTGGTGTTTGGGGACGTGCTGTAGCAGGAGTTGGAACGAGGATTCGGATATCAAGCTATTCGGTACTGCATGCCCTCCCACACCAGCCTACAGATCCCCGTCCCGCTCGACGAGTCCAATGGCAGGAATGCGGACCCAGGTCGAGTGTGAGCCAATGGAATCTCGAAGCTGCGAACGCGGCGTCAGTACCGCAACACGAAAGAGGAGGGAAGGATCAACACACCATGTCCTCGTACCCCATCACAAACTCCATCTCCCTCCCCCGCTCCGCACAAGCCACACAGTAAAACCGCTTCCCCACCGCCACCAAATCCTCCAGCGTCGCCTTGTCCAACTCCATCCCAGCCGCCTCAATGATCGTAAACGCCATCGAGCTCTGTTCGCCGAACGAAAGAGCGTCGACGACTGCGTCGTTCTGATGATGCCTCTCGCGATCGCAATCGTGCGAGTAGAAGTCGGGGTACCTCCCCTTGCGAAGACAGGCGCAATTGAGCTCGATCGCTGGGCTTTCGAGGAGGCAGACGCCGCGGGCGACGAGAAGCCCGAGGGCGACGTGGGCGTTCGTTGGGCAACGCTCGATTGTGTCGTGCAGGTGATCCTCGAGATCGGAGCGGAGTACTTCAATCGCGGCCATGCGGTGGGCGGCGATCGAGACGTTGATGTCGGGCAGCGCATCGTTCCAACTCGAGTCGCTCACTCCGATGGTGTCGTAGTACCGGAGCGGTTGGATTGGGGTGAGGGCGAGGAATTCCTCGAATGGAGGGAAGATGTTCTTGTCGATGGGGAGTCGAGTAGTAGGGGCCGAGCTCGTATCGACGCTGTGTCTGCCGCTCGTGCAGCTCGCGCACAAGTCGGCGGTTGCGAACGACGTCGAGGATTGGCGTCAGGAGAGGCTCGACGCGTATCCATTCTGGAAAGGGAGAGAGTTGGCTTCAGGGACGAGCGAAACAAGAAAGAGTTCACCTTTCTTCGTGAATGCCATCAACGAATTGCCTTCGAAGTCCGAGATCCACTCGTCGGCGTGAAAGCTAGATAGCGCTAGTGAGTGACAGCGCAAGGGGAGTCCAGATCTCTTGGACGTACTCGCTAGGATGCCAGCCGCCCATGTCGAGGAACCTCTTTTCGATCCTGCGCCAAAACAAAACAAGGTCAATCTCGGCAGCGAGGTCCAATTTCCGAATCAACTCACGCCTTCTTCCTCTTCTCGCACTTGTCATCATGCAACTTGGCCATGACGTGGATCTCATCTTCCGCACGAGCTTCTTCCCAGTTGGTGAGAGTTCATCCGTCCTGCGGATGAATCGTCAGTATCGCTTCTCGGCCGTCGAACGACGTGGGCGACGCACCTCCATTCGCCGCTTGATCAAATCCTGGCGCTCGGAAACGTACACCTTTAGCGTTGGTCCATCGGAAGCTTTCCGCGTGAGAGCGGCCTTGATATCGTCCTTGTGCAAGTCGGCAACGCGCTTGATTGGCACGTAGCAGTCCTTCTTGAGATAGCTTCGAGCGTGCGTGAACTCTCGCCTGTCTGAAGAAATCATCAGAAGATGAATCTTTGATGGAGGAGAGGACGTACCCGAGTCCCGGACGAGGCACTGCAGAGTCGGGGAGAGAAGCGTGGAGTCGATGCCGAGTGTCGACGCCGAGACGATGCTAGGTTTCGCAAAGGCATTCAGTAACAGCGTCCAAATCACACCTTTGAAGGTGTGAGCGAGGTGGGGAGAAGACGCACTTGGAGCGAGCGCAATTGCCGCAGAAGCGAGACCTGAGGAAGAAGTTTCGTTTGGGGTGCTTCACTTCTTTCTCACAGCCCTGGTTGAATCCGTCAGCTAAAAAGCCGCATTTCCAGATACGCGCCAAAGATAACGCACCATGCACCAGCGATCAAAAACCAGGCTGGCCAACTCTGGCGCGCTGAGCTCCGCCTGCAGATCTGGCAATCCGACGTTCGCGCGCGCTCCGATTCAGATAGACTTGGTCGAAGGACTGAGGAGCGTGTTTTGGAAGCTGGTAGAGGTGCGGCAGAGGACGCGCAGGTCGGAGGGTTCGAGGTGCGAGCAGATCTGTGGAGGTGTCAGTCAGCTCAGGCGCCTCCAGAGCAAGGAAAAAGGACTCACCTCTGCGAAGATGTCTGAACTCATGTTGCTGAAGCTCCTGAGTGCACCGATCCTTGGTCCCTTGTCCTTCGCCTTGCTGGTCTTGCGCCTCTTCGCACCTGCCCGGGAAGCTCCATTCCGCTCCCTCTTGCCACGACCCGCACAGGTCGTTCCTTACTCGGCGTGTACTCCTCCTCCTCCTCGCTGTTCTCCTACTCAAACGCTCCCCCACCGTCGAGAGCCTCGCCGTCCCCCGTTACCTCGAAGTCAAGATCCTCCGATTCATCCTCCGATGGACTCCACGGCTGAGGCAGCGCTGCGGGTGGGAAGCAGAGTCAGCTGCTGGAATCGAGCGACGTGCAAGGACGACTGACGTTTGACTGTGCTTCGCTTCGGGCGATCCATTTGCGGCGGCGGGAAGGGAGGAGGAGGAGGTGAGGAGCTGTTCAACTTGCGATTTCCGCTAACCTGTTCTTCTCCGAGTGATTCTCTCTCTCTCCCGATCCAACGCTGATCCTATACAATGTAGATTCCTCAAGATAAATGTGCGCTGAGCGGCATGCGTAAAGCCCCGATGTAAGAAAAGCGAAATCCTCCAGCTCCCTCCTCCCCTACGCCGTCCCCTCCCCAGCCTGCACCGTAGCTGCCTTCCCCTTCATCCTCGCCAGCCTGGCCCTCAGTTCCGCCACCTTGGTCTTTTCAGCCGCAGCAGCCGCTGCAGGAGCAGCCGACAGTGCGCTGTTCGTCCCGACCGGCGCCAAAGCCTTCCTCTCGGTCGGCAGCGAGACTCCTTCGGGCTTGAGCGGGACGAAGCCATCGGCGGCCTTGACGACCTCCTTCTTCGACGTGCGACGCTTGATGGGAGAACGAAGACGGGTTGCGTTCTCGTCCTGGGAGATGGAAGGGGGAGGCGCGATGGGGAGCGATTTCGGCGTGCGCGAGACGGTGGCGACGACGGCGCGGGGAGGGATGGGTGCCGAGGGAGCAGGGTCGAACTCGACTGGTCGAGTGCGCTTCTTGCCAACGGACGAAGGTTCGATAGGCGCGGTCGAAACTGCCGGGGGAGCTGGGGCGACCTCCTTGACGGCGACGAGGTCGCGCTGGAGCGACTCGATCTTGACCCTGAGTCGCTCGATCTGCCCAAGATGGCGCTTCTGAGTGCGCAGAACCTGCGAAAGGGAGCGTCAGAGCCAGGTCCGAACAAGAAAGAAAGAGCAGACGCACCTCGATGTACTTCTCATCCGTCTCCTCGACCTCAATGCTCTTCTCCTCCAACCGCTTCTCGAGCTCCTTGACTCGCTCAACCGCCTCCTGACTCGATCGCAGCGCCGCTGAAGCGGCTGAAGCGGCCGCGTCGCGCTCGACGAGTTGCTCCTCCAACGAGACGATGCGAGCGTCGGCGTCGGCCTTCTCGCCCTCGAGGCTTTCGAGGTGGAGAAGAACCTCCTGGACTTGGCTCTCCTTCTCGGCTTGAAGATCTGGAAGAAAGGGGAGTCAGCGGCGCGCAGCTGGACCCGGGACGCTGAACTCACGGAGCATCTCCTGCTGGTGAACAGCCGCAAGTCCCTCCGACTCTTGAAGTAGGCTTTCGAGCGCACGACGATCTGCGAATTGAGGAATCAGCAACGCCCCCAACCTCGCAGAAGTAGGAGCGTACCCTGCTTGAGAGCTTCCACCTCCCCATCCGCCGTCCTCGCAAGTCGACGAAGCGTCTGAATCTCCCTTGAAGCCAACTCTTCGGCGACAGCCTTTGCCTTCGTCACCGTTGCGCGCTCCAACTGGAGGGTCTCCTCGAGCTTCGCCGCCTCCTCGCGCGCCTGCTCGAGCAGCTGTTCGACCTCCCCGAGCTGAGCTCCAGTCTGCTCGACGTCGGCGACTTGAGCTTGAAGACCGACGAGCTGATCGCGACTGGCAGCTAGGTCGGCAACGAGCTGCTCCTTGTCGTCCTGAAGGCGAGTGGCGAGAGAGCTGAGCTCTTCGAGGTCCTCGCGTACTGCGTGCCCCGAGTTGTCCAGCGCTTCCTTCGCTTCGACGAGTTCCGACTCCAGGCGGCCAAGGTGTTCCTCGAGTTCAACGATCCGCTGCTCGGAGCCTTCGTTCGCCGCTGATGCCTGATCCAGATCCGTCGACGCCGCTTGGTAAAGCGAATCGAGCTCCCTGATCTCCGCCTCGAGCCTCTCGCGAATCTCGAGACCCTCGGCACCTTGGGCTTTGAGCTCGGCCAGAGAAGCGGCGATCGAATCCGCTGCTTGGCGTGCCTCGAAGACGTCGTGCTCGGTGGCGCTGAGACGAGTTGAAAGGTCCGAAACGGCGCGCTCCGAAGTCTCAAGAGTGACGTTGACCTCCTCGTACATCGATTCGAGCTGTGTGGGAACCGTCAACGCCGACTCGACAGGGCTGAAGAAGCTGTACACACCTCAGCTGCGCGAGCTTCCTTCCCAGCTAGTTCGTTCTCGAGTTGCGCCAGGTCGGCGTTTTGGGCGGCTCGCTCTTCGACCAAGCGCTCAAGATCGGTCGAAAGGCGTGCGACTTCAGCGGCGTGCGAGCTGTCGAGATCTGCGTGGGAGGCGGCGAGGGCGTCGAACTCGGTCGAAAGCTGATCGTAGCTAGCTTGGAGCGAAGAGACGTCCTGGAGCGAGGCGTCGAGTGCCGCTGAGCGTTGGGTGATCTGCTCTTGAAGCGAGGAGATCTCGCTGTGGAGAGGGTCAATCTGAGACTCGGCGTCCTCCAACGCTCGCTGAAGGCCTGCGACCTTGTCCTGGGCGGCGTCGAGGTCGCTGCTGGCCGACGCAAGGCGATCCGCGAGTTCCACTTCCCGCTCGGCGGCCAATTCGAGGTTCGCGGTCGACGACTCGGTGCCGGAGGCGCGTTGAAGAGACTGCTCCTCGACTTCGGCCTCGAGCGTGGCGACCTTGTCCAACGCGTCGTGGTAGAGGCTCTTGTTGAGCTCGACTTCGGCCGCGAGACGCTCGATGTCGTTCGACTGCTGCTGGGTCGTGTCGTCCTGAGATGCCTTGAGCTCGTCGATCGCGACGCGGAGAGCGTCGTATTCGCCTTGCAGGCTCGCATGCCGAGATTCGGCCGCCTCGAAAGCCGCCTGGGCGTCGGCGAGAGCTGATCCTTCCGACTGGAAGCTCTCGTCGAGCTGTGCTTGGGGAGCGGCGACGTCGCTTGTCGCCGAGGCGAGCTCCTGCTGAGCCTGTCCGAGGTCGGCGGTGACGGTGTCCAGCTCCGATTCGACGACCCGACGGCGGTCGACTTCCGCTTCGAGTTGAGTCGACCGCAACATGAGCTCCGCCTCGAGATCTGCTCGGACTGCAGGCTGTTCGATCTCGGCCGTATCGTCGTCGTCGTCCAGAGGGGCAGCAGCAGCGAGCTGAGTGGTGAGGATGGCGATAGTTTGCTCGTGCTGGCCGATCTGCTCGGTCCTGCGCAAAACCCTGGAACAGGTCGTCAGTTGGCGAACAGAACGAAAGAGCACGGAAAGGACGCACTTGGCCTCGAGCGCAGAGACCTTCTGCTGGAGATCGTCGACAAGGGATTGCTGAGGAGCGAGGTCGAGAGGCGAAGGGAGGGTAGCCGCTCGGACGACGAGATCCTTCTCCGCTTCGGCGAGAGCAAGCTCGGCAAGGCGGCACTGCTCCGTCGTGAGCTCCAGCGCCGCACTGGCCTCCGCAGCGAGCTGACGATGGCGCGAGGTCTCCTCCGACGCCTGCTCGAGCTCGACCTCCAGATCCGCGAGGGCCGCGTTGAGCTCCTCGTTGTCGGTGCGAACAATGGCAAGTTGCGAGCGAATCTGCAGCGAGTGAGGCCGTCAGGAAGCGTTCAACGACACGGCCAGAACAAAAACGCACCAGCTCTGCGTCCGAAGTCGTCGCCTCCAAGCGATCCTCGAGTTCCTCCACCTGCGCAAGGACCGCATCGTACTCGCGCGAAAGTGCCGCCGAGTCGTCCGCCATCGTCTCAAACTCTGCGATCCTACTCTCCGCAGCGACCAGGGCTTGCCGAGCGTCCTCGACGTCGGCGGTGAGGCGAAGCGCCTCCTCCCTCGACTCGTCCAAAGCGACGCCGGCGCGCGTCTGTACCTCCTCCTTTGCGGCGATCGACTCGGCGTGCTGAGCGAGACGCACTTGGAGATCCGTGACCTCGCGAACCTTCTCCTCCTCGACGTCGTGAAGCTGCTCCTGCAACGCCTCGTAGCGGAACTGAGCTTCGGTCCTGGTGAACTGGAGGCGCGACCGGAGTTCGTCGCGCTCTTCGCGAAGACGAGCGACCAGGACGACCTGGCGAGAGGCGTCGGGGTTGGCAGCGGTGGTGGGGGATCCAGGGGTAGAAGAAGGTCGGTTGTCGGAGGAGCGTAGTTGGGCGAGGGAGTTCTCGACGTCGGCGACGCGGAGGTTGGCGGATTCGAGTTCGGACTGAAGGCGATGGACGTCCTCCTCTGCGTACTCGGCGCGAGTGGTGAGAGCGGCGAGGTGGCGAGTCGACTCCCTGCTCGAGGACGTCGTCTGGTTCTGCGCCTCGAGGAGCTCCCAGTCGAGAGTCTGCACCCTCGCCTCGGCGATGGCGAGGTTCGCACGAAGCTCCTCGACGGCGCTGAGCTCCTTCGAGAGATCCTGGATCTGCGCCTCCTGCTCTGCGATCCGTCCCTGGAATGCTCCCGACTCCTGGAGCGCAGCGATCGACGAATCCTCCGCCGTCTGGCGAAGCGCTTCGAGCTCGGCAGTGACGAGGCGAAGGTCGTCCTCGAGGATGACGAGGCGGGCGAGAGTGGGCTCGAACTCGTCGACTTGTCCTCCAAGATGGTGAACCTGCTGCTCGAGGTCGCCGCGCGCTTGAGTCGCCTCCGAAAGTCGGTCCTCCAGTAGGGCGACGCGGGACTCGGCCTCCTCCACTGCTTGTCGGCTGGCGGAAAGGTCCGACTGAGCTTTGAGAGCGTCGCCGTGGGAGGAGTCGACGAGGCCCTCGAAGGTGGCCTGAAGCTCGACGACCTTGATCTGAAGCGCGCCGACCTCCGTCTCCGCGAGCTTGCGTCCCTCCGACGCTCCCCATTCGAGGCTCTCGACTTCGACGATCCGCATCCTAAGACCCTCGACGACTCCTTCCGAGTCGGCCAAAGCGGTGCGGAGGTCCTCGACTTGAGCGTCGTCGAAGGAGCGACTTGCGGCAGCGGCGAGGGAGCTTTCGAGCTCGACGACCTTGGCCTCCGATTCCTGGAGCGCTCCATCGAGGTCCACGAGTTCCTGCTCGTGCTCGGCAGCGACGCGCTCGAACTCGGCCTTCTCCGTTCGCAGGACGTCGAGCGCGACGTTGGCAGCGGCGAGGTCAACGATGGAGACCTCGAGGGCTTGGATCCGGTCTTCCGACGACTTGACGAGCTCCGCGAGGTCGTCTCGCTCGCTGGCGAGGGCGGAGGAGCGCTCCGGGAGCGATTCCATCGACGTGGCGACGTCGTCCCGCTCCGTCTCAAGGAGGGAGATCCTCTCCTCGGCCGACTTGAGATTGGCAACGAGGGCCTCGCGCTGCTGCTCGAGAAGCTCCTTCGCTACGACGACCTGCGCGAGGGTAGTGCGTTCCTCTTCGAGCGCGGCGACCTTCTCCTCGACGACCTTGAGGCTCTCAACGAGCGCATCCCGCTCCTCCTCGATCCCGGCGAGCGCAGCAACAGCCGTCGCGCGTTGCTGATCGAGCACGACGACCTTGTCCTCGGCGACCTTGAGGGCCTCAGCGAGACCATCGCGTTCCTGCCCGAGTTCCGCCGTCTTCGCCGACGCCGTCGTGGCGCCTTGCTGTTCCTCCTGGAGCTTGGCGATACTCTCCTCGGCGACTTCGAGCAAGCTGAGGAGCGAAGCGCGCTCCTTCTCGAGTCCCTCTTTCGCGGCTTCGGTCTGAGCGAGGGAAGCGACGGCAGCGGCGAGTTCAGTGGCGTGCGAGGAAGTGGAGATGGCGAGATGGGAGGCGAGTTGGGTGAGGTCGGCTTCTTTAGTCGCGAGGTCGGTGCGGAGTTGAATGAGGGAGGAGTCGACGGCTTCGTGCTGGGTGCGAAGGGCGCCCATCTCGTTCTGGAGGATCGCGTACTCAGTCCTGTGCAGGACAGCAAGGTTAGTCTAGTCGCAGAACGAGAGGCGGAAGAGAGAGCACGTACTTGGACGACCTGAGCTCCTCGCCAGCCTTCTCGAGCTTCTCCTTCAAGCTCGAAATCTCGACCTCCCACCTCGCATCATCGACAGGCTTCAAACCCTCCGCCACCGCCTTCTCCGCCTTGACCCTCGCCTCCTCCGCTTGCGCGATCCTCTCCTCCGCCTTCTCCATCTCCATCTCAGCACTCTCCACTCTCCCCCTCTCGACCTTGAGCTCCACGTTAGCGAGCTCCAACTCCCTCCCAATTCTCTCCTTGTCCGCACTCATCTCGTCGATCGCGCGCGTCGTCTTGGTCCGAAGTTCCTCGAGCGCCGACTTGGTCCCCGCGAGTTCCTCCTCCATGCGTTCCCGAAGTCCCTCCTTGCCATGCTCAACCTTGAGTTCCTGCCTAACGCCCACGAGGATCCTCTCGACCTCTGCCTTCTCCGCCAGGACGCTTTCAACAGCTTTAATCCCCTTCATCCTCGCCGCTCGATCCTCCTCCTTGGCCATCTGCAACGCCATCTCGACCTCCTCCATCCTCCCCTCCGCGCGCTCGACCTCCTCCTCCTTCTTCTCGAGCGCCGCTCGCATGCGCTCCATCTTGCTCTCCAAATCTCCCCTCCTCTCCGCACCATCCTTGACGAGTCGCTCGTACTCTCCCCTCATACTCTCCTTGACTCTCCCAACCTCCGCTCGAGCGCTCTCGAGCTCCTCGAACGCATCCCCCAGCTTCCCCTTGAGCCTCTCCCCCTCGTCGCTCGACGCTCGTTCGAGCGCCATAAGCTGGTTCTCAACCTTGAGCAACTCGCGCTCCTTCGTCGCAAGCTTCGTCCGAACCCCTACGAGCTCCTTCTCCATTCCCTCGGTCCTCGAACGACCGTCAGCGACTTCTCGCTCGAGTTGGACGACGCGAGAAGCGTCGATCGTCGTTCCTGGAAGCCCGGAGACGGAGCTTGATCGGCGCAGAGGGAGCTGGGAGGGTCGAGCGGGGGTGGGAGCTGGGGGAGGGAGGTCGGAGATGGAGGGACGGGACTTGTAGCCGAAGCGGTTGCGCGAGGGGGCGGGGTCGGAGGGGGCGATGGAGGTGCGGGAGGACTGCGAGAGGGGTTAGCTTGCGCGGTGGGCAGAGAGGGGGAGGGAAACGGACCTTGGTGGAGAGACGAGAGTTCTCGGATTGGAGAGCGGTGAGGCGGTTCTCGAGGTCGATGACCTTGGCGTTGAGGTTGCTCGTCTTCTGGCGCTGCTGAGACGCATCAGCTCTTGCCTCCGAGCCAAACGAGGACCACTCACGTCTTCCCCACCGAACGCGTTCGTGCTCCCGTTGGCCCTTTCCCGCTCGAGCGCGCTGTCGCTCTTGGAGAGCTCCTCGACGAGCTGCGCGCACCGCTGTTCGAGCGCAGCCTTCTCCGCCACGAGGCGAGTTTGAGCAGCACCGTTTCCAAAGGAACGAGAGGAGCCGACTTCGAGCTCTGCGAGGCGGGCTTGAGCGAGTCGTCGCGGGGAGAGAGGGAGGGACGAACCGTAGTTGAGGCGCTTGACCTCTGTGGACTCCTCCTTGAGCAGACGTTGGGCGGTGAGGAGGGCAGTCTCCGAGTTGGCCTTTTGCACTTCGCTGAGCTTGTACTCCTGCCACGCGCGATCCCATCAGTCCCCGTTCCCTCCAGAGAGAGCGAAAAACAACACACCTCCGTCTTGCGCCTGAGGGCCTCCTCCGCCTTGAGCGCGCGATCCGTCTCCTGCTGCAGCTGCTCACTCTGCATCAGCTCCATCCCCACACACAGAGACTCGAGAGAACGCACCCGATGCACGTCTTCGCGATGAGCAATCTTGAGGTCCTTCAACTCGGTCGTGAGTTGGATCGTGATGCTCTGCTCATTGGCGAGGAGGGAGTCGAGGTTGAGCTTCTGCCGCTTGAGCGCCGCAAGCTCCCGGTCTGCTTCGCTTTCGTGCCACATGGCCGCCGGGGTGGGCGAGTGGGCCGGCGGGCAGAGGGTTGTTGGGTGATGGGACGGGAAGGGTTCGCGCGGTAGAGAGGGAGGCGGAGATATTGCGCCCAAGGGTGAGGTTGTTGTGTTTGTGGCGACCTTGGGGGAGAGGCGGCGAGAAGCCTTGGGTTGTGGAGGGAAGGAGAGAACGACGAGCAAACAAACGAGAATTCCCAAGTCACGAGATCTCTTGGGGGACGCTTTCCTACTTCCTTTCTCGTCTCAAACCCAGCTCAGCTCTCGTTTCGCAGAGCCAGGTGCCCTGAAACGAGCTTCAGAACGGCCGCTCAGAGCAAACTGAAAGAAGAGCAAACCATGCTCGGTCTTCGAGCACACGACCTCCTGCTCTCGCGACTCCCCCCTCACTTCACGCACAGCACAATCTCAACAAGAAAAGCAAAGTCCATTAAAATAACCTCCCGCACGCCTGCTCAAACGAGCATCCCTCCCAAAACTCCCGCAGCAGCGAGCACAGCCCAGCTAACCGTCGTCCCGCTCGCCGCTCCCGTGGCTCCCGTAGCCGCCGCGTTGGCAGCCGAAGAAGCCCTCGAGGCAAGGCTATCCACCCCAGCACTGCATGGAAGAGGGATTAGCACACTGCACGGGTAGGAGAGGAGGAAGGAGGGACGGACGTCGCGCTAGAGGCGGCTTGACCGACTTCACTGCTCGGCAAGGGATTAGCTTTTCCCTCCTGAGCTCCTCGAGAGAAGAAAGTGCGTACCTGGTGACAGTACGAACGACACCGTCGGCTCCAGTCGCCACGACAGTCGCCAGACTCACAGCCCCTGCCAAGTGCCCGCATCAGCCTCCCCCCCTCCCTCCCCCCAAAAAGGAACTCACCACTCGTAGCAGTCTCAAAAGCCCCCGCCGCTCCACTAGTAGCGGTATCGAACGCTCCCGCCGCGCCAGAGGTAGCCGTGTCGAACGCGCCCCCGATCGCAGAACCTGCCGTCTCCCCTGCTCCAGCGGCAAAACTAGTCGCCGTGTCGAATGCACCTGCTACGGCGGATGTGGCGTCTCCGAAAGCGCCTCCAATGGCTGGGTGCGAGAGGGGTTAGTGGGAGCTTAAGGGGGCTAGAGGAGGGGGCGCACCTGACGTGATGTCGCCTAGGACCTGGGGCGCGGGAGCTGCGAGCGCTGAGGTGCTGGTAAGGGCAAGGATGGTGAGAGTGGTCGTCGTGAATCGCATCTTGAAGTTTTGGGAGCGTGAGTAGGAGGAAGAAGTGTCCCGCAGCAGTTTCAGCGAGCGAAGGCGGTGTGACGTACTGCGGCGCTGAGTTGGGCTGAGGAGCGCACAGCCTTTCGTCTGGGAGGCTCTCTGCTGCGCTTGAGATCCTACTAAAGCCAAGCTGAACTCCTGGCTGAGAGCGAGCGCACCGAACCGAGCGAGATCTGGCAGTTTCGCCGAGTCGCAAGATCCGAGGAAAGAAGAGCTAGTTTCCTTTCTCGCTGCTCGACTTGACAGGGAGGACTGGTACAAAGCTGCGAACGTAGCTGCGAACGTGGTCGACTTGATGCCCAGGAGTCTGCGAGACGTCTAGAACGGCAGGTAAAGCTGGTGATCAACGCGAGCGGGAGTTGGTGTGGAGCGATGGACGGCTGGGTTGAGGATTCCAGGGGTCGTTCGCGCTGGAATTGCAGTCTAATTAATCAGAGTCCTGAAGGCTGCTTTCTCGGGATTTGAGGGCTAGGACTTGGAACCAGCGCGGGGGAGACCGAGCGAGCGAGATACGCGGTCAGATGGATGGACGGGGTGAAGATTACAGGTCGTTCACTCTGGAATTTCAGTCTCCTCGATTCCTTCCAGCGTCCCCCAGGCTGCCTTCTTGCAATTTGAGAGCTGGGACTTGAAACGAGCTCGGGGGAGGAGGAGCATGGAGGAATGCGGTCAGATGGATGGATGGGGTGACGATTCCAGGCCTTGCCCGCGCTGGAATTCGAAGATTGGCGATCTCCCGAAGCATTCATCAGGCTACGTCCTTGGAATTCGACAGCTGGGACCCAAAACCAGGATCCAGGACAGCGAGCGAGGAGACAGCGCCGAGCTACGGCCGGCGAGCGATTCTTCGGCCTCGTTCAGGTGGTGCCGGATCCTTCTGCCTTACGTTACAGCTTACTCTCCCTCGGCATGGTTGGGTTTCCCGCATCAAACGCGCTGAAGCCCAAGAGACAGCAGATGACGCTGCCCCGCAGAACAGCCGCGCAATTTGGCTGCCCCTCAAGCTCAGAGCCACTTGAATTCCGTTCGACGTCCTCCTGCTACGAGAGGAAGTTCAAAAGAAAGCCAAGAACTCAGGTAGAAACAGACGATTGGAGTTTCGCTGTCG
>JANGFH010000762.1:9142-22551 GCA_025758715.1 Glaciozyma martinii | reverse complement strand
TCGTCGTCGCTCCCCTCCTCCTCCTCGAGCTCCTCGTCATCTCTTTCTCCATCGAAGTCATCCTCCAGCTCTTCCCTCGCAGCTATCGACACCTGCTCCTCCTCCGTCGAGTCGACGTGCTCCAGCTCCGCTTCGCCAGCGTCAGCTTCAAGCTCCTCCTCTTCCGTCTCATCTTCCTCCTCTCCTTCCGCACTCTCCACATGCAACAACACCTCCACCTCCTCCAGCAGCTCGACGGGATCCAACTCCGCTCCTCCCACGTCGTCGCTGCCCTCCTCAACCTCAACAAGCTCGACCGCTTCTCCAGCCTCCTCCACCTCCTTGGCATCCTCCTCAACCTCTTGCACAGACTCAACCAATTGGACTGCTTCCTCGAGGATCACCTGCTCTGGCGCCGGGCGGGGAGAGGCAGAGTAGCGGAGGGAGGGGGAGGCGAGGAGGGCATCGGAAGTAGGAGAAGGCGCGGTGCGGGTTGATACGGAGGGAGAGAGGTTTGATCTGATGCGAGTGGTGATGAAGGGGGAGGGGGCAGGCGAGGCGTTCTGGGCGTGTCGGGTTGAGGAGACGGGGACGAGGGGTGACAACAACACGTCGACTTTGTTGGCCGACGAGGGAGTTTCGTGGAGGCGGGAGAGAGGGGAATCGAGCGCCGAGAGTGGGCTACGAGTGTCTGCGGTCCTGGCATTAGCGGCGTGGGGAGAGGAGGGTGGAATGGACTCACAAACACCCCCCGCTGATGGAGAGTCTAATCCCTCGTTCCCGTCCCCTACGTCCCTCCTGACGACGAGCGTGTCCCGCCGAGCGTCTCTTGAAGAGTTCTGAGATAGTTTGGCTTCGAGAGTGTCGTTGCTGCGTTGCCAGGGAGAAGTTGGCTCGCCGAAGAAGACTCCGTCTGCAGAGTCCTCTGTCGTCCAGTCGTGGGCTGAGGGAGAGGCTGGAGGAGTGATGGAGTTGTCGATGGGGGGAGAGTAATACGAGGCCAGAGGAGGCTCCATGAGGGGGGTGACACTCGAGGGTTGTGGGAGGAATACAACCAACGAGCAGGCGGCGCTCAACTTCTCACTGCACGTGACCTCGAATCCAACTTGTTTCCTCTCGAGAACAATGCCTAGTGACTCAAACTAGGCAGATCAGACCAAGTCCAGCGAGCCTGACCCAAAACAACCTCGCTGAAGGGAATCACAAGTCCTGCCAAATGAAGAGCCAGGCCTGAGCGAGGTTCCAACGTCGTCGCCAGGTCAATCCCTCCTGGTTGCAGCGAAAACAAGAACAAGGGCAATGCAGAATCAATCAAAAGTCCCCCCATCTGCAACCAAAGGCTATCAGCAAACGGTTCGCTGCGCGGCAAGGCGAACCCAGCTCACCTTCATCTCCCCCTCCGCCCAACGCATCTCCTCCCTCCCCTCCGTCGTCCTCCCCGTTGTCAAAGTAGTTGTCCCCATAGTCGTTCTCGTCCTCATCCTCGTACTCGTCCTCGAGGCCATCCGGGTCTTCCTCCTCGAGCTCGTCCGACTCGTCTCCCGCTTTTGGCGGCACTTCTGCACCCTCCTGCACGAATTCATCAGCACCGGCGATCCATCCGTGATCCAGACAGTCCTGGGGAGTTACGCACCTCGCCTCCCGCAAGCAGCGCTTCCCCCGCACGAGCCCTCGAGCGAACCCTCCCTGCACAACGACCTCCATCAGCTCCTCGTTCCCACCCTAGTAGCGATCCAACACGCACCCTCTCCAGCCCTCCCTCGCTTCTTCAAGTCCTTCTTCTCAAACACGGCCTCGAAGACGACGTTCGGCAGCAAGCTCCTGTCATACCTGCGCAGACTGTGCAGCGAGGCGAGCAGAGGCGTGGGGATCCCATCCGCCGAAGACCTTGCGAGCTTGTAGCGATCCGAATAGCGTTCGATATCTGCTCGTCCGGGTAGAGAGAGATGTCAGGAGGTGGAGAGCGCGCGCGGGTGAGGGAAGGACGCACCTGAGCTTGCCTTGGTCGGCGCGTCGATGAGGTACGGCGTAAACTTGCTCTCTGAAGCCATACCGTTGTACCTCCTCGCGATCCTCGTCTCCCTCTCAGAGGGAAAGTCCGTCTCAGGAACATCCATCGGCTGCTCGCGCGCAAAACCCATCAGCTCCCCTCCCTCCTCCACGCACAAAACGAAGGAAAAGCGCACGGGGTAGAGCACATCGGTCCCCTCTTTGGACTGGGCGATGATGTCGGTGAAACTGAGGCCGCCGAGCAGCTGGGGAGTGAAGATGGAAGGCTTCGAGCTCCCGCCGCCACGACCTCTTCCCCTCCCTCCTCCGTCGCCCCCACCTCGTCCACCTGGTGCGCCGCGTCCTGCCATGCTGTCCTGCCGAGTAGGTGGGTGGAGAGAAGTTGTGGGGCGGGGGGAGGAGAGACAGAAAGCTCGCGCAGGAATTGGTTTGCGTTCTCGGCTGTGAGCTGCTTCGAGCTGGCCTCAACCAGCTGCGTTGATCAATGCCAAGCCACTCTCAGCGCAGAGAGGAGCTCTTTAGAGAAATAAGTACGAGTCGGCGCGCTTCAAAGCCCGGAGAATCGGCCAGTGCAGTCCGCATTATTCCAACTCCCTCGACTCCTACCAAGACGTGACCCCTCTTCCTCCAGCTCCCAGCGAGCATTTAACCGTAAACGAGGCGGAAGATGTCGTTGTGCCTGCGAAAACGAGAAGGCGATTCAGCTCGGTCGAGGACGCAGAGTGCGCGAGGAAGGAGACGCACACGTAGTAGCTTCCAGCGGCGTCAGGGACGAGGTGGAAGGTCTGACTGAAGCTCAGTGCGTTGGCCTCCTCACCAGTCTTTGCAGGGGAAGATCCCATCAGCTTCCGAACTCCGCAAGACGCGCCGGACAGTGGGAACGCACAATGAGCTTGCCGGTAACGAGCACGATCATGGACGCCTTCTCGTTGGAAGAAGGCTGAGCGTCCATGGTCGAGACTTGGTGCTGAACGGTAGCGAAAGGGAGTCCCTGAAGCCAGGCGCAGGGTCAGCTGCGCGTTCCCCTCCCTCACGCAACATGTCCGAAAAACGCACGACGAGCTTGGCGACGATTGCGGCGCCTCCTTGGATCTGGTCCGTCTCGAAAGTGAGCATAGAGTTGTCCCTCTGCGCGAGTGCGAGCAGGCACGTCAGCTTCCGCACCGCCCTCCTGCTGCCGAATGCTGAGAGTCCACCGACTCACGTAGAGAGGTGCGAGTCCCTCGCGGCCGGCATCAAAGGTCGAGTAGTAGTAGTCCGTGAACTGCTTTGCGATTGCCTGTGTGGCCGTAAGAGGAGAGGTTAGCCCAGCTGGTGGGACGTGAAGCCGAGTGTTGGGCGTACGGAGATGTCTGCCTGTGGGAGCAAGACGCCGAGTCAGCAGGAGCGCAGGACGTGGATCAAGAAGCAAGCAGTGAAGTACTGCGAGCTGTGGTGGAGGAGGAGAGCGGGCGTACCATTGTTGAGGTGGGGGAGGGAGATGAGAAGGAGAGGTCTGCGAGAGTGAGTTGGAGACGAGGGTCAGTTCGAGTGGATTAGACTAGCAGAGTAGTCTCTGATTGAATGCTCTGAGCGTTATCAGGCTGGAGGACTCACTTGAAGGTCGACTGGAGAAAGAAGAACAGCAAGGAACGAACGCGCCTGAGCCTCTTTCCCTCCTCCACTCGTCCCCTCCCCTCCACAACCTCCTCCTCCTCCCCCATCCGACTAGCAAGCATGGCTGCACCCAGTACTGGAGCCCCGGCGGCGCGAAGGAACTTTCAAGTCCGTTCTCACCTTTTTCGAGCGAGGGTCGTGGAGGACGAGGAGCTGACGGGCGTGGCGTGACTGCAGAACACGGAGAAGCCTATGGAGGTTCGCTTGTCTAACATGACTGCTGCCAAGGGTACGCGCTAGCTCAGTCCGGAGGGTAGAGGAAAGCTGACGCTCATTCGTGTCGTGCAGCGGTCGCGGATGCTGTTCGGACGTCTCTGGGTCCTCGCGGTATGGATAAGATGATCACGACTGCCAACGGCGAGGTTGTTATCACGAACGATGGAGCGACTATCCTCAAGCACATGAGCGTGATGCACCCTGCTGCTCGCATGGTGCGTTCCACCTGCTCCTCCTCGTTTGCCGCAGAAACGCTGACCTGGCGCCGACGCAACAGCTCGTGGACCTTTCGGCGGCGCAAGATATCGAGGCGGGAGATGGAACCACGTCGGTCGTCGTCCTGGCTGGATCTCTCCTTGGAGCAGCGGAGAAGCTCCTCGGCAAGGGCATCCACCCTACCATCATTGCCGAGTCGTTTGGACGCGCGGCGAAGAAGGTCGTCGAGTACTTGGAGGAGATCTCGACGCCGGTGGATCTGAACGACCGGGAGAGTCTCTTGAGGGCTGCCAGCACGAGTCTGAGCTCCAAGGTGGGCTTCCCTTTGCGACGAGAGCAGGGCAGCAGGAGCTGACGGGGTTCCCTTGCCCAGATTGTCTCCCAATACTCCTCCATCCTCTCCCCCATTGCCGTCGACTCTGTCCTTCGCCTCGTCACCCCTGCCTCGACCAACGTCGACCTCCGCGACATTCGCCTGGTCAAGAAGGTCGGAGGAACGATCGACGACACTGAGCTCATGGACGGCGTCCTCCTGCACCAGAACGTCATCACCCAAGCTGGAGGACCCACTAGGATCGAGAAGGCCAAGATCGCCATCATTCAGTTCCAGCTCAGCCCCCCGAAACCCGACGTGAGTCTACGCGCGCGCTGGAGCTACGAGGGAGGGAGCTGATGTGGACTCGACGGCGCAGATGGACAACCAGATCGTCGTTACCGACTACCGCCAGATGGACAAGATCCTCAAGGAGGAGCGCGTCTACATCCTCAACCTCTGCAAGGCGATCAAGAAGTCGGGCTGCAACGTCCTTCTCATCCAGAAGTCGATCCTCCGCGACGCGACCAACGAACTCTCTCTCGCCTACCTCCAGAAGCTCAAGATCCTCGCCGTGCGCGACGTCGAGCGGGACGAGATCGAGTTCCTCGCGCGTTCGCTCGGCTGCAAGCCCATCTCGGACGTCGAGCAGATGACGGCCGACAAGCTCGGAGAGGCGGACCTCGTCGAGGAGATTTCCAAGAACGGAGCCAAGGTCGTCAAGATTAGCGGGATCAAGAACCCCAGCGGCAAGACGGTCAGCGTGCTCTGCACGGGAGCCAACTCGTTGGTCTTGGAGGAGTCGGAGAGGAGTCTTCACGATGCGCTCTGCGTGGTGCGGTGTCTCGTCAAGAAGCGGTGCGTGTCTTCAGCTCTCCCCTTGCGTTGATTCCGGTACTGATTTGTTGCGTTCGACAGTGCGCTCATCGCTGGAGGAGGTGCGCCCGAGATCCACGTCTCGCGCCTTCTTTCGCAGTACTCGCAAACCCTCAAGGGCATGGAGGCGTACTGTTTCGCCGCCTACGCCGAGGCTCTCGAGGTCATCCCTACCACCCTCGCCGAGAACGCTGGACTCAACCCCATCGCCATGGTCACCGAGCTGAGGAACCGCCACGCTCTTGGAGAGCGCAGTGCTGGTATCAACGTCCGCAAGGTGAGTCGTTGTGCCGAAGCCTGGGTCTTGGGAATTTGCTGATGGAACGACGGCAAACAGGGTGTCATCAGCAACATCTTGGAGGAGAACGTGCTGCAGCCTTTGCTCGTCTCAACAAGCGCGATCGAGTTGGCGACCGAGACTGTGGGACTCTTGCTCCGAATCGATGAGTGCGTCCTTCCTCTCGCTGGCTTCGTTGGACGTACTAACGATCCTGTACAGCTACCATCCTACGCGCTAGAGCATGTGGATTTGACGGAAACAGAATCGAGAAGCCTTTGTCACACCTTCGCCATCGACGTCGACGTCTGCTCCTCGTCGTGACTCGCTGGATCACTGCTCGGCGTGCTTCCTGAGCGTTGGTCGTTGGTTCTGCTTTGGTTCCCTCCCCGGTCTCCGGACATCCCCCTGGTCTTCGAGCGTTCTCCGGCAACCCCGCCTTTTCTCTGAGCTCCTTTCTCTTGTTCTCCTTTCGTAGGTGCACAAAGGTACACTCCTCTCGATGACTTCCCCGGCGTCTCACAGCCACAGCAGAAGCCCTCTTTCCGCCAGCTTCAACAGCTGGGACCTGTCTGATCCGCGGGATTTGGTGCCTCACCAGCACCACCTCGAGCTGCACCACCACGTCGGTGCGTCTTTCCAGCGTTTCGGGCTAGCTCATTCCACCGCTGACGACAAGAAGGACAGGTCCAGGCGACCTCCTGCGGGACCAAATCAGTACTTTCCTGCTCGCGCTCGCGGGAGAGACTGGGAGACAGTACGAGACCTGGGTCGCCGCGTATCCTCAGATCGAGAGTCGATGGATGCGTAGGTCGTGTTCCCCCTCGTGCGTGTGGTGCCTGACTGATCCTGGGTTCGCAGACAGAGCTTCCTGTCGCTACAAGGGATCGATCTCCACGAATGGCGAACCTCCGACGAGCCCGCATAGCCCAAGAGTGCGAAGCTTCCCCTTCGACGTACCCCTGCCGCCAGCGTACCACCAGAGCTTCCCCCGTCGCGTGCTGAAGCCCTACGTCGTAACGACTAGTGCGCGCAATTTCGCCCAGCTGCTTCGCTGTAGTCCTGTTTCTAACTGTAACTTGAACGCACTGCAGGATCGGACGACACCTGGACTTTCGACAGCGTTCATGGGGTACCTGGGACAGGCAGGCCGGACGCGAAGAAGTACCACTCGATTTGGATCCTTAAGCCGCGAGGGACTCGGTCGCGGGGAGACCAAATCAAGGTTCTCTTCTACCTGGGTTCCACCGAGCACGTTCCTCCTCGTGGGACGTCCGTGTTTCGCGAGCTGGGTCGCCCGAGGGTGATGAAGGTGGGAGCGAGGTGGAACAGGAGCGAACACCGCGCAGAGGGAGCTTTTTGAATGGAATACGAGCTGGTGGAGAGCCCGAGGAATTGGTATTGCTTCTCTTGCGTATCAACTGCGATTCAAGACTGCAGGAAAGCTGAGGAGAGAGGGAAGAAGAGATCGAACGCGCTCAAAACAGGAGTTCAGCTGGATCCCTTCTCCTTCTCCCGTTCCCCATCCAGCGCCTTGGTCACCGAGCTTCCACCTCCAGCTCCAGCTCTTCAAAAGCCTAACTCTACTCCCCGCCATGCCAGGAAGAATTGTTCTCACAGGGACAACAGGAGGACTGGGTTCCTCTGTCCTCTCCCACCTCCTCCGCCTTAACCTCCTTCCTCCTTCCTCCCTCATCGTCTCCCTCCACAACCCCTCCTCCGCCTCCTCCACCTCTCTTGAAACGCGCCGAGGCGACCTCACCGATCCCACCTCCCTTCGCACCGCGTTCACCGGCGCCGAAACGCTCTTCCTCGTCTCGTACCCCTCGATCGCCTTCGAGGAACGAGTCACCGCACACCGGAACGCCATCGATGCCTGCAAAGCTGTAGGCGTCAAGCGGATCGTGTACACCTCTCTCGCGTTCGGCGGCTTGGCGGATGACAGCGTTACCGAGGTGATGCAGGCCCACCTTGCGACGGAGGCGTATCTCAAGGCGTCGGGACTCGAGTGGATCATCATACGGGAGGGAATCTATGCGGAGAGCTGGAGTTTGTACGCGGGGTTCCTCTCGCTGGAAGATGGGAAGGAGATTGTCGTTCCTAGCGACGGAGGCGTGGCGTGGGTGTCGAGGCACGACTTGGGGGAAGCTACTGCTCGTATTCTAACGAGGGTGCGTGTTTTCTCCCTCCTCGCGAGTTCAGGAGGCTTACACAGTTCGCAGGCCGACGAGTTTGTGAATCGCACCATCCTGTTGACTGGTCCTCACGCCATCACTCTCTGGTCCCTCGCCACTCTCCTCCGATCCCACCTCTCCCGACCCATCAACCTCCGAATCGTCTCTCTCGTCGAGTACGTCTCCTACAACCGATCGCAAGCAAGTTCAGGACCGAGAAGCGACGAAGGCTTCTTGCGCAAGTGGGCGACGACGTACGAGGGTATGGAGCGCGGGGAAATTGCGAACGTTGATGGGGAGATTGAAGAAATCTTGGGACGGCCAGCGAGGGGCGTGGAGGAGATTATGGAGGAGCTGTTTGGAGAAGTTTCGGCGCAGGAGAACTTGCGGATTTATGCAAGATGATCTCGCTCTTGCGCAGGCAAACACTTTCCCGCTTTCTTTCGGGAGCTTGTAGTCTGTGTGCTGTTCACCGTTCAGCGCTTCAGCCGTCGTGGAAAGAGAGAAGGGCGCTCAGAAAACTCGAGCCCCCTGAACGAACGTCGACGCTTTCCTCCTCCTCCCTCCTCTTGCCCAGCCTGCGCAACTGCTCCTCAGCGTTATCAGCTACCACCCTGCCATCTCTCTGTTCCCCCAGCGCAAAGCTGGCCAAGCCTCCTCTTCCCGCCAGCGAGACGAAGAATCTGAAGGAGCTCGACTATGAGCTATGGCCGACAGGACGGAGGGTCACGATCGCTCAGGACGACTCTGCTGGAGATACCACTGGAACCACCGTCTGGCTAGGAGCTCAGGTGCGCTCGCTGGCGTCCCTCCGAAGCGCCCAACTCACGGAGCTCCCTCGCAGATCCTGTCCGTCTACATCCACGAGCTGCTCAAGTCAAAGAAGCCCTACAAGCTCGTCAACGGTGTCAAGCAGCGCCACAAAGCGATCGAAGTCGGTGCAGGCACCGGTCCGTTCCTCCCCTCACTCGTCTCGCTCCCACTCACACTTCCTCTGGCAGGTCTTCTCTCGCTCTCCCTGCACGGAATGGGCTATGACGTCGTCTCGACCGACATCAAGTTTGTAGCACAAGGGATCCTCCGAGCCAACCTCTCCCGGAACCGCTCCACCGCACTCTCCGCCCCAACCCTCGAAGCTCGAACGCTCGACTGGTTCTCCCCTCCCTCCTCCTGGGACTGGACGTCCGCCTCTATAACCCCCTCCACCCGTCCAACCCCTCCCTCTTCCTCTACTCCAACATTCCTACAACCCCCCTTCGACCTAATCCTCACCACCGACTCAGTCTACGACCCCTCCCTCTCGACCCCCCTCCTCCGCACCCTCCACGCCCTCTCCACGCCTCCTCTCTCCCCCTCCCCTCCGCCAATCTATCTCGCCCTAGAAGTCCGTGATCCGGACCTCATTTCCTCCTTCCTCGAGAGCGCGAGGAAGGAATGGGGGTTCAAGTGCGTCAAGGTCGAGTGGGGGAGGTTGGAGAGACTTGTGGGGAGGGAGGGGGATGGGGGAATGGGGTGGAAAGAGGAGGATTGGGATGGGGTAGAGGTTTGGAAACTTAAATGGGTGGGGGAGAAGAAGGAGAGGCGTTGAGGTGGAATGCGCAAGTTGTTTCGGTGGCGAGATGGTCTTGCGCGATGCTCTGCTCTCTCGAGGTTGAAGGAAGCCGTTTGCAATTCGCACTCTCTGCGTCGGGGAGGAAGAAGAGTCACCAAGGAACGATATATGGATTTCCGGATTCGCAGCAACTGGAGGCAGGGGGGTATGGAGGTATGCTAAGCGTTAAGCGGCAGACGGGGGGATATAATGCGGTGGATAGCGGAGCAACGAGAGTAGTCCACGATGGGGGAGTGTACAAGGTGTGGTTCGCAGGGTGGCGAGGGAAGGGAAGTGAGATCGAGGGAAGGGAGGGCAGGGGAGGGAGGGGAGGGGAGGGAGAAGGTAGAAGGTAGGGGTGGGTGACGGGGAGTCGTCGCTGCTTGTTCCTCCTGGAGTCGGCCTGCGATGGCGGACGTAAAGTCGTCCAGCTCGGAATGATCCACCTCCTCGTGTCGACGGCGTCCAAGCCTACAAGTTGGTGATCTTCCTCGAGATCTTCTTCGACACCTTGTGCGCCCCAAACTTGACCTCGAGCTTGAACCCATCCCAGCTCCTCTTCATCCCATGTACTCCCGCATCGAGCGCGCTCCCATCAAGCTGCGGCGGCCTCGTCGACGCAAACTGGTTGTACCCCGATCCACCGTTATCCCCCAGGACAAGCCTCGCCGCCGATTCCGTGAGCGAGTTCGTATCGGAGCTCATGGCGCGAGTCGGGGGGAGACGAAGGGAGGTGGTGTAGTCCATCGCGCGGGGTTGGAACGCCGGCGCGGGGGGTTGGTACGACGAGGTGGTGAATTGGGCGGGAGGGGGAGCGTGGCGGGACTTGGAGCTGACTTTTCCGCCGTACGCTGGTCGCTCGTACTCTGCGCTCGAGCGGCGAGGACTCGGCGCGCGCGGGACGGCGAGGGAGGAGCTCGGGTAGTCGACGCTCGAGCGTCGGGGAGTTTGGCCGAGGTAGCCTGGGATCGCGGAAGCGGTTGTTCCTAGCGGCGCGGCGTAGTGGTGGGTGGAGGCGGTGCGGTGGGTGGATTGGTAGGTGTAGGGAGAGGAGGGGAATCGGCTGCCGGTGGAGGAGGAGGAAGAGGCGGAGGAGGAGGAAGCCGAGTCGTCGTCGTCGGGGACGGCTTGGTGTCGGCGGGAGTGGAGGTGAACTGGCGTAGCCGTGCGAAACTGGACGTCTGAGGGAAGGAAGCAGCGGGCCGGGTCAGCTCCCCGCATTCGTTCTCGAGAGGAACGACAGGACTCACACTCAGAGTCGTGGGCAACCCCCTCCTCGTCAATCACCATGTTCCGCCGTGAGATGTCATCGCTGTTCCTCCCGTGCCGCTGCTTCGCCTGAGCCAAGGTAGCTTGCAAACGCGGAGCAAGGTGGTGATGCCGTGGTGCTCCCTCTGGTCGTCCGTACCCGGTCCCGTTCGCTACGAGACCGTTCCCGTTCGTCTGCCCGTAGCCCGTCCCACTGGCATTCGGCAGCACGTTCCCGCCCCGGTCGCGTTCTTCTTTGCGCAGCTTGCGGCCGACTGGAGGCGGAGGATGGGAGAGGGCCGGGGAGAGGTACGAGACCTGGGTTCGCGTCGACATTGCCGAGGTGCGGAGAGGGTCGTAGAGGTGGGGTTGTGCCCGTAGGGAAGGCGGAGGATCCTGCGAAAGAGCAAGACGCAAGTCAGTACTTGAAGGCCGAGGGGCTGGTTCGTGGGCAGAGTGAGTTGGCGAAGGACGCCGCTCCAAAGTGCCTCAGAGTGGACTAGCCAGCCAGGCTTCCTGATCCCTGCTCCTCCTCCTGCGAGCAAACGTTGCTCGTACAGAGGAGAACACCTCTCCACATGCTTGCCCGGTCCTCTCGGCGCGCAGCTCGCCTGGTTTGGGATCGCACGCACCTGAGGGGGGAGAAGAACAGGTCGGCCTGGGGCTGGAGGAAGGGGGAAAGTTGGAGGGGTGGAGGAGAGGACAACGAGTGGGCTCACCTCCTCGCGCGTCACAGAGTTGGCCTGGTGCAGAGTTCGCCGTTCGCTCTTGTCGTTCGACACTCTGCTTGGTTAACCCTCTCCCAGCCAGCTACACCCAGCTAGCCAGACCACCCGACACCTCAGCCCGCCTTCCTCTCGCGCCAAGCTTCGCCCAACGCTGCGCGCCTGCTGATCGGCGCGAGACCTACGGACCTGCTCTCAATCTCTGCGAACTCAGCCTCTCTTCGCTAGCGAGAAGCTACAAAAGCTATGCCTGAGCTCCCAGAGGTCGAGCGCGCTCGTCGTCAATTGGAAGCGTGCGTTCCCTCTGCTCCTCCCTCGATCGCCTCCTCGTTCTGAACCTCTCTCTCGCACGCTCGCAGGTTGGCAAAGGGCAAGACGATCTCACGAGTTGTGACCAACGAGGACACGATCGTCTTCAGCGGTGTCACTCACGCGGCTTTCGTACGTCCCGTTCTCCCAAATCTCCGCAGATCGCAGTGCATTCCTCGTGTGATGGGGCCTTCTAACGCCTTTGCTTTCCCTCCCAGGCCACGAGCTGCGAAGGCAAAGTCGTCAAGGAGGTCAAGCGCAAAGGCAAGAACTTTTACGTTCGTCCCTTTTCTCCGTTCCTCTCCATTCTTTCGCTAACCCCGCGCGCAGATGGTCCTCTCGAGCCCTCCCCACCCCATCTTCCACTTTGGCATGTCCGGCACCTCTCAAATCAGCGGAACCGCCGCGCCGACCTACCGCGTTCCTCGCGCGAAGAGCGACGCGAACCTTTGGCCTCCCAAGTACATGAAGACATCGTTCACTTTTACCGGCGATTCAGGCGAGGAGGTCGGGGAGTGGGCGTTCAGTGATGCGAGGAGGTTGGGTAGGATTAAATTGGCTCATGCAGAGGTACCGGAGGAGGTTCCACCGCTCAGTTTGCTCGGTACGTCCTGTCCCGTTTCGCCGTCGATCGAGACTGATTCCCTCGCACAGGTGCGGACGCTTTGCTCGAAATGCCCTCGCTAGAAGTGCTTGCCAAGGCTCTGGAGAAGCGCAACGCTCCCATCAAGGCTGTCCTCCTCGATCAGAACGGGGTAGGGCACTTTCGCGCTGACGAACCTCGCCGCATCGACTGACCTTGCCCCGCTCGCAGCCCATCAGCGGTATCGGCAACTGGATGGTCGACGAAATCATGTACCAATCACACCTCGTCCGTCCTCTCCCTCGCCTATCTCGCCGCGCCGCTGACCCACATTCCTCGCAGCACCCCTCGCACCCCGCTTCGGCCCTCACGCCTTCCGAAATCGCCACCCTCCACTTCCAGATCCACGACATCACCCGCATCGCCTGCGAAGCGAACGCCAACGCCGAGCTCTTCCCCAAGGACTGGCTCTTCTCTGCGCGATGGGGCAAGGGGAAGAAAGGCGGGAACGACTTTGTTCTGGTGCGTCCTTTGCGTCCGCACGTGCCTGGGATGGAGCTGATGAGGGGTTGCAGCCGTCGGGGGAGAAGACGACGATCACGTTCGTTTCGGTTGGTGGGAGGACGAGTGCGGTGGTTGACGCGGTGCAGAAGTTGCCAGAGGGGATGGCGGCGGAGCTGGAGGAGAAGAAGAAGGCGAGAGCGAACAAGCGTGGGAAGGGTAAGAGGAAGGTGGATGAGGAGGAGGAAGATGAGGTGAAGGAGGAGGAGGAGGAGAAGGTCGTGAGTCGCTCTCCTCGCTCGTCTCGCTCGAGACTCATTCCTTGCTCTCGCAGAATTCGCCGTACTTCAAGCGGAGCAAGACCATGGCGGAAGCTCCTCCCTCCCCGTCCACATTCAAGCTCCCGGAATCCCTCGTCTCGCCGACGAAATCAGCGAAGCCGAAACCGAAAAAGGCTCCTTCGCAGCGCAAGTCGAAGAGCTCGACTGGCGAAGCGCTGTAGGCATTCGACTGAGGAAACGAAGCTTAGTTTCACGCTCTGTACGGCTTGATTCCACGCCTTGCTCGTGGGGCCTTGTGGAGCCTTGCTGGGAGGGAGCGTACTCGGCGGACACGAACTTGCGTTCGATCTCGTTCGACCTCGCTGCTTTCCCAGACGTATTATAATTTTATTGAGATAACATACGTGACAGGCCACATTACATGGATTTCAACACCACTTAAGATTTTAAGAAG
>JANGFH010000761.1:0-14051 GCA_025758715.1 Glaciozyma martinii | reverse complement strand
CGAGGAGCTGGGCGGGCGAGGGGGCTATTCGCGGGTGTCGCGCAGGTGGCGCAGGTGCTCTGGGAGCTGTCGGCGTCGCTAGGGAGCTGTGAGATCGTTCGGCAGGACACGAACAGCGATCTCGCTGCCCAAGTTTTGAGGCAGCTGCTCGTTGGCTCGCTCCCTAACCGACCACGCCTCCAACTCTCGCGCCGCGTCGTGGATTAATTCGCCGTTGCGCTCCTCGAGATCAGGTACGCTCGGCGCTGAGGAAGGGACTGGTCGCGGAGCCACAGCTGACACAAATCGCCTCCTTCAGACCTCGCCTCCGCCTGTTGTCCACGCCTTCCACCCCCTCCGCTCGAGCACCAGTCTTTCAGCGTAAGGTTATACTCTCGTCCACTTGCTTCTTTCTGGATGAAGGAGGGACCGGTGGCAGCGCGAGGGAGAGCTCTGGCGAGGTGGACGTTGCAGCGGTTCAGGCAGGGTTTCGCGAGCTTGCGGTCGAGGCAGACGTGTACCTTCGCTGGTCGCGCCCTGCTCGTGGTCTCACCGTGCTCTGGTACCGTTTCAGTGCGGTGAACCCGCTCGACAGAGGAGCGTTCGACGCGTAGACCGGCCGAGCGCACCTCCTCCGCACGCCCTCTCCAACGCACCGGTCCTGGCTTCTCCAACTCGTTTTGCTCACAGCTAACCATTCGTTCCCTTTGCAGAATGGCGAACCCTAACCCAGGCGACGCGATGGACACCACTCCCTTCACGCAAGCCATCACCTCCGCCTCGACTCTCCCGTCCCAATCCCAGTCCACCTCCGCCTCTCACCCCGTTCCCCAACTCCCAGCAGACTTTGCCAACCAACCCCCTCCCCACACTCTCCTCGCCGACCCCGCCCCCGCTCCCGCTCTCCCCGCCGCCGTCCCCACCATCCCATCGTCCTTTGCCGCCGCACTCCATCTCGGAACGCTGAACCCGTCGCTCGCGCACAAGGAGCCGACGCCGTATACGGTTCCGGACCCGACTGCGAACGTCCCTACTGCTACTGGGGTGGTGAGGAGCGCGAGTATGAAGGTGTTTACGGACGACGAGTGGGGGAAGCAGAGGCCGGAGGACATTCGCGACCTCAAGAAGATCAAGTTCATGCGGGAGGATGAGGTCAAGAAGATGAGCGTTGGGGAACTGAAGAAGGCTGGGTTCGGGAGGGGGAAGACGGGTGAGTTGGTTGGCTGGCGCGAAGGAGGCAGCGAGAGCTAATGCGGACGCGCAGGGTACTGCTATTCCAGTCGGATGACGCAGCATGCGCCGATACCTTCGACTGAGCGACCCGGAGAACCACCTCATCCCGAGCAGCCTGCGAGGATCGCTGGGGTGTTCCGGAGGCTCGAGAGTGCGTTCGCCTCTAGCAGAAACGAGGAGAATGCTAACGAGCATCGCAGGCGCTGGGTTGACTTTCCGAATGGAGCGAATTGCGGTGCGAGAAGCGATCAAGGAGGAGATCACGCTCGTGCACTCGCCTGCGCATTGGGATCGCGTTCGCGGAACGGGCTGTGCGTTCCTCTCCTCTCCTGACAGTGCGCTTGCTCACTCGCAAACTCGCAGTCCAAACCATCGACTACCTCGAAGCCTGCTCAGAGTACTTTGAGCGCCTCTCGCTCTACGTCAACCCGGAGTCGGCATTCTGCGCGCGCCTCTCGTGCGGCGGGGTGATTGAGATGTGTCGCGCGGTGGCCGAGGGAGAGATTCGCAACGGTTTCGCCATTGTGCGGTACGTCCCTCTCTCTCTTCTTCCTGCGCAGAAGCTGACGAGTCTGCAGACCGCCTGGACATCACGCGGAGCCGGAGGACGCCATGGGATTCTGCTTCTTCAACAACGCTGCCGTTGCGGCCAAGTGGCTTCGAACGATCTACGACGGCGAGCAGAAGGGTCCGAACGGGGAGGAGATCAAGATGCAGAAGATCCTGATCCTCGACTGGGACGTTCACCACGGTTCGTTTGTCCCCTTTCGAGCGATCTCGCACGCCCTGACGCGTGGCGACAGGAAACGGCACGCAGAAGGCTTTCTGGGACGACGAGAATGTTCTCTACATGTCTCTCCACCGTCACGACGGCTCCTTCTACCCTGGTGGAACGTACGGTGGAGCCGACATGGTTGGCGGTGGCCAGGGCGAGGGATTGTGCGTTCTTGTCTTGTTCCTCCTTGGAGCGTGCCTAACGCCAATTCGCCGCACAGCTCGGTCAACATCCCCTTTCCCGATTCTGGCATGACGGACGCCGATTACATCTACGCCTTCCAGCAAGTCGTCATGCCCATCGCGTACGAGTTCAAGCCTGACTTCGTCATCGGTTCGTCCTCCTCTCGTCGCTCCGCGTGCGGTATCTGAGCTGCGACTCCAGTCTCTGCGGGATACGACGCAGCGATTGGGGATGATCTTGGGATGATGAAGGTCTCGCCTGAAGGGTTCGCGCACATGACTCACATGCTGTCCGTCCTCGCGAAGGGGAAACTCGTTCTTGCCCTCGAGGTGCGTTCTCCTCGCGCTTTGCTTCCTTTCGAGCCTCGCTGATCGACCTGCCTGTGGTAGGGAGGCTACAACGTCGAGTCGATCGCCAAGTCCGCTCTCGCCTGCGTCGAAGTCCTCCTCGGGGACGAACCTCGCCACCTTTCCATCGAAGCGGCTTCTGCATCGGCGACGGAAGCGATCCAGGATGTCATTCGAGTGCAGTCAAACCACTGGAAGTGCATGGGCACGCCGGTGCCGGGTTCTGACGGTGCGTTTCGGCAGGTGCTCCAGCGCGAAGATGCTAATGGTCGAGTGCAGAGTTGATGACGGCGGGCAAGGCAATCCCGATCGCAGAGATCCTCAAGGCGCACAGGACTTACGATCTCTACCACGAGTACGAGCTCTACAACATCGAGTTCTCCACTCCCAGTCTCGAGGAGGCGTTCAAGGACCAACTTCTTTGTTCGCACGTCGGTCGTTCGGACCTCGGGCTGGCTCCTGCTGATCCAGCGATGTGAACGCAGGGACAACGTCTACAGCGCCAAAACGCTCGTGGTTTTCATGCACGATCTCGGCAGCATCAAGGCTTCTTTCTCGGCAGCGACACTGGACCTCAACGTCGAAAAGACTTTGTTGGTTCGTCTTCTCTCGTGACGGAGTCGTCCCCAGGGTGCTCACCGCCACCAACGCAGCTCGATACGAGTCGAGAAGTCCTCGACTGGGCGATACAGGAGCAAAAGTACGGGGTCGTCGACATCAACTTCCTGGCGCACTTACCGAGCCAGAAGAACCAGGCGGTGCGTGCCGATCTACGAGGTTCTTTCGAGTGGTAGCTGATCCTCACCTGGTCGCAGCCTGATCCGACTCGCGATCGCAAGCTCGAGAAGGAACTGGCGCTCTACATCTGGGACAACATCGTCAGGTTCGTCGTGCCTCCAATCTGCGAAGAACTGGGAGCTGACGAGGCTCGCTACAGCATTTCGGACGCTGCGAACATTGTTCTCTTCGGCAGCGGCTGCGGTGCTTCGGCGCTGATGAACATCGTCCAGAACCGACGCAAGTCGAGTCCGCTTGCCGTTCGAACAGCCCACTCACCAGTCCTTCCTAGCAGCCGCCGTCAAGCAGCGCGTCAAGGCTTGCATCTCCGTCTTGGGACTCGAGCCTCCTCCAGAACTCGAAGCTAGCTCGGGAGTTCGCCCTTGGTACAAAGACGTGCGTTCGGCCGTCCCTTCTCTCCCTTCAGTTCCCTAACGCTCGACACCGCAGAACTCCCTCGTCATGCTCCCCTCCGTCCACCCTCTTCACGACGACGCTCGCAAGGCAGGCAAGCACCAAAGGAAGTACGGAAACATTCATCGAGCCAGTGCGTTTAGCCCTCCTCTTTCCTTCGCACGTTCTAACGCCGATTCGCAGCTGCCGAGGACGAAGGTCGACCAGTCCACCTGCTCAAGGCGTCCCTACCCAAGATCAAGGAGTTCATCGCTGCGCGCATCCCGCCAGTAGCGCACGTCGACGACGAGGGAGATGTCGAGATGGGGAACGGGGTATGAGCTGCGGAGGTTGCTTTTGCTGTATTACTACAATGCTTGCTACAATCGAAAGTCCATCCGTATTAAATGACCTGCGGGTCTCCGTACCCCTCCTCCCCCGTAGGCGAAAGTGGTCGAAGCTGGAACGCCGTCCCATCGGTCGAGAGGGGGTGAGGCGCGACCTGCGAAAGGAAGCGTCAGTGCCGACTCGGGCTCGAGATCGAGAAGAAAAGGCACAGCAGCACCGGCTCCAAGGAACGACAAAACGAGCGGAAGAAGGCTGTTCTGCTCCGTGAGGAGCGTGAGGTCCTTCCCCCGCTTCGCGAACGCGCTCACGACCTCGTCCCGACTCCCCCTCCGCTGCAAGCCCGCCGCCGCCTTCTTTTCCTCCTTCAAATCCGCTTCGACCTTCCCGATTCCCGCAGCGTACGTCCTACTGAACGAGTTGGATCGCACAGGCCCACTGACCGATGCTCGGGTAGGCGTCCCCAGTCGACCGCTCCGAAGAGCAGCGGCGGCGGAAGCGGTGCCGAATCGTGGAGCGGCGGTATTGGGTCGAAGAGTGGGTGCGGCGGAGGAGGTGGCTGGGGAGGGTTCCTCGGGAGCGATGAGGGTGTCGCGGAGGACCTGAACGGCGACGGCTTCGGCCGCGGCGAGAGCTTTGGTAGGAGGGAGAGGGGAGGCGACGCAGGCGGCGATGCGTTTCTGGAGAGCTTGAGTCCATGCGGAACGAATGTTGGCGTCGAGGGTCGAGAACATGTACCTGGGGCAAGCGTGTTAGCTCGTTCGAGAGGGGTTAGGAGCGAGAAGGAGGACGCACTTGCGCTTGACGTTCAGATGATTGATGAACGAGATCTGGAACGTATGCTGGTTGAACGCGCGCTCGATGCTGAACGTCTTGTTGAGCGGCAAGCCCTGGTACTGCGGCGCGTTGCTGCCCATCTTGATGAGGACCATCGTACGCAGCCCGATCGCCGACCCCGTAACGCGGAAGCTCTGCGTGTTGGATTTCGCAAAGCTGAGGTGCGGCGGGTCGAACTTGAGGTCGGTCCCGTGGAGCTGGATCGAGAACTTGGGGTCGGCGACGGGGATGGTGATGGTGATGGATTGGGAGGGGGTGCGGTACGTGAGTCGTCCAGGGAGTTTGGCGGGCTCCATCGTCGCCTCGATGTCGGGCGTCATGCTGAAGAGCGAGTTGTCGCTCGCCTGCTCGATCCGCTCCCGGCGCACCGACGAGTAGATCCTCGCGAGGAGTTCCTCGGGGACGAGTAGTCGCGGGTCCTGCGGGCGGAACGACGAGACAAAATCGTCGACGCTGACCGTTCGATTGGGGTAGCTGAAGAGCCCCTCGTCCGAATGAAGGCCGGCGTGAAGGGCGTCGCTGAGCTGCATGATGGCGAGCACGAGGGAGAACGACAAGCTTGGATCGTAGCCCATGCTCCCGTTCGCCTCGGTCCACTGCTGCGCGACGACGCTGAGGACGTGCTCCGCCACCTGGAGGGAGTAGGGTATGCGAATCGACATGAGGAACATGCGCAGGGCGTCGTCGATCCTGACGCCGCTGAACTTGAACTTTTCGATGTAGGCGCGGAGGACGTGGCGGTTCTCTGATCCAGAGATGTACGCTCCGACCTGGTTGCGGTTGAGCTCGGGGTTGCGGAAGAGAAGGTTGGCGATGGTCGCGGCGTCGTTCGCGAGTCCGCCCTTCTGGATGAGCGTCTGGATGGCGCGACTGGGGTCGTTGGCGAAGCGGTCGATGAAGGCGACGAGGAGGGGGTGACGCTTTGGCTTGGTCGTCGAGCGCGCCGACTCTTCCGCCTCGTCGCTCAGGCCGAGCTTGAGGTGGCGAAGCTCGACGACGCTCTTGACGACGAAAGAGCTGTCGATATTGGAGGGGAGGGGTTGGCCGGTGAGGGGGTGTTCCTCGATGACGGGCTTGGTGATGAGGAGGAGGTCGGTGAAGAGGAAGAGGTGTCGATCCTTGACCGTCTGGGCGTTGACGACCTGCAGGACGGGGGTATGGAGGAGCAGTCGTCTCGGAGGATGATCGAGTACGCTCGGCGCGTCCGTATCGAGCTCCTCCGTCCCGAGGATCGAATCGAGGTGGGCGAGGATCTTGGCTCCGGGCAGCTGGTCGGCGGGCAGACGCACCTGCCGACCCACGACGGGGAGAAGCGCCGAATCCCCACTCGAGACGGATGCTCCCCTCTTCATCTCCTCCGAAGACGCGTACGTGCTCTGCGGCGCCGACTCAGGCGATTCGGGCGACACGGCGCGCGACCTCTGGAACTCGACCGAGGTCGAGGGCGAGAGGCCCGTCTCCAAGCTCTGGCGGAGCGTGACCGTCCTAGTCGATTGGGAAGACTCCTGGCGGCCCATCTCCGTCGACGTGGACTCGCGGGGCGAGGAAGGGGAGGTCGTTGATCCGTTCTTGAAGATCGCCGCGGGGAACCAGCGCTTCCTGAGGGATTCTTTGGACTTAGTGCGTGCGAGGGCGTGCGAGGTCGTTGGGATTGAGCCGAGGAGGGGAGTCGTAAAGGAGGCGGGGAAGGAAAGGGTGGAGAAGGAGGAGGGCAGCTGGGGAAGTCCACCGAGGGCCTCGGGGATGGAGAGGGGCTGGTACGTGAGCTGAGTGGGAGAAGCCGAGGCGAAGGCTGGGGAGACGGGAGTGCGAGTCGGTGGAGGAGAGGAAGGCTCGAATTGGCGAGAGCTGGTGGGTAAGTGGCGAGAGGTCGTAGGAGAGTGGCGTGCGGAGGGGATCCTGGGATGACAGCCACGTCAGCAGGAGCAAGGAAGCCAGCTGGAGGAGAACTCACGTAGGCGTATCGTGCCCAAGATTGTACACGAGCGGCGACTCAGGCTTAGACGCCAGCCCCGGTCCCCAAGACCGGATTGAGTCCTCCGACGCTCTTGGGGTCTGTCCAGAACCCCATCAGCTCCAGATCCAGTCCATCTCAAAAAGAAGAACTCACCGACGGACCGGGGAACGTGTACCCCACCTCTGGCGGAGGGAACGCGCCCTCCCCACTCCTCGCAATGCCCGCCGCGACCTTCCTCTCGACCTTCTCCGCCAACCTCTGCGCCTCACCATCCTCCTCCCCACTCCCACTGCTTCCCGCGCCGATAGTCCCCTCTCCCAGCCCCAAGCCCAAGCTCCCGCTCCTCCCAATCCCAACAGTAGCGAGCGAGTCGGACCTCGTTCCTGCCATCCCGCTGCTCGCAGAACTCCCGCGTCGACGGACATCAGTCTCTTCGACCGCGCCGATTCCAAACGAGGCGCTTGGGGGTCGACGAGGTTCTGGTGAAGAGAGGGAGGCGAGGCGGGAGGATGGGTAGAGGTGCGTTGGGATCGAGCCGCGTCGGAGGGGGAGGAGAGGTCGTTCAGGCGAGGTGGGGTAGAGGGGGGAGGCAGGAGGGGATTCAAGCATCTCGGCTGCTGGGCTCGTCTGCTGGGAGAAGGACGGCTCGGACCAGCTGTCGTCGGCAGCGGCAGAGAGGACTTCCTCCTCGTCGCGTCCCATCCGGTCCTCAAACTCCCAAGCCGTCTCCCCGACCCTCCTCGCGCGCGAACTAGCCCTGTTCCTCTCCCGCTCCCAAGCACCCGAGCTGCGAGTGCTAGCGGTGGAGAAGGGAGTCTCGCTCCGGTCGTTTGGCGACAGCGGTGCCCTGCCCTCCTCCTCGCCCACCATGTTCGGCAGTACAGGCACGTCGATCCCTCTTCGCCAGTCTATCGGGATAGCACCCAGGCTCCCGCTCCTCGGTCGCGCTCTCCCAATCCTTCCTCCCACCGCCAGCGCGTCCGAAGGCGCCGGGCTTTCGAGCCTCCTCGACGAGAGCTTGCGCATCAAGTTGACCCTCGCCGCCGCGCGTTCCTCCCCAGGTTCAAGCGTCGGAGACTGCAGGACCTCCTCCTGCGCGTTCGCTGCTGCACCCCAGCTCTCCCCGACCCCCGTGACCGTATTGCTCCTCCTCAACCCCCGCCGCATCGTCTCCCTCCCCCCTCTAGACCTCTCCGCCGCTCTCGCCTGCAAGTCTCCCAGCGTCGGCAACGGGCCAAACGACGCAGGTGGGGCAGGAGGTTTCTCCCCCGTCAGTTTGGCCATGGCGAGGGATCTTGCGAGGAGTGAGGCGGTTCTTTCGAGGGAGGCGCCGGGGTTGGGAGTGGGAGAGAGGGAGAGGGAGGAAGAGCGTTCGAGGGAGGAGGTGGGGGAGAGGGGGGGGGGTCCGGAGGGAGACTCGCGTTGGGAGGCAGCGCGTCGAAGGGTGGCGATGGCGGCGAGGCGAGTGTTGGAGGATGGGCTGGGAGTTGATGGGCCCAAGGGGGAAGGTTGGGAGAGGGAGGGGGAGGGGGAATGGCGAAGAGGGGACGGCATGGCTGCACGACAGTAAGGGGGATCAGTGACCTGCACGCCTCGGTTGGCTCTGCCTTGTAAAGCCAATGACTCCAACGCGCTTCCATTGACTGCCCAACCTCGATCCTCGAACAGCAACGCTCGCTCACCTCAAAGGCCTACGCGACGGTGTATCCCTGCGAGTCTTTGCGGTCTGCGCTCTCGACGGTGCGTCCACGCTGTCCACGAGTCAATTAAAAAGGGAAGGGCTCTGCTGTGCGAGATCAAGCCAGTCTGCGAGGCGATCAAGGTCAGCAACACTCCTGCCAAGTGCTTGGAACGAGCGAGTGTCCGCCCTCCTCCCCTCCCCTCGCCCGGAGACACCAGCCTGGGGCACCGGGCGAGCCCTTCCCCTGACCACGCTCGACTCTCAGCGCGCGTTGTCGCCTGAGATCTGACGGTTCCTTCAAACGGCGAGAGCACGCGCCTGCGCCACGTCCTGAAGGCTGTTGCTCACCTTGTGGCCTCGCTGCAAGGGTCGGACTGCTCTCACTTGGGTCGTAGACCTGGCTGAGCGTGCCTGAGTTAGAACCAGATCGATTTGAGAGTGTTGTCGGCTGTGGACAGCGGCGGAGGCGACGACTGAAGGAGGCGATTTGTGTCAGCTGTGGCTCCGCGACCAGTCCCTTCTCCAGCGCCGAGCGTACCTGATCTTGAGGAGCTCAACGGCAAATAGATCCACGACGCGGCGCGAGAGTTGGAGGCGTGGTCGATTAGGGAACGACCAACAAGCAGCTGCAAAAGTTGGCGTCTCCTGGATCCTCTCCTGTTGACCTTCCTCTCCCACCGTCGAAGCACCCAGCTCAACCCTCGCCCTGTTGAACAGCACACCACCGTAGTACTACCTCCAGCTGCCCCTGCCGCTCCCAGTCGCTGTCATGGACGAGGACGTCAAGGAGGTCGACATGCTACGCTCGTCCGACGAAAGCAGCGCAGCTTCGGACAGTGAGGATGAGGGGGACGGGAGGCGTGCTAGATCGGGCTCCGAGGGACTGAGAGCCGTTCATCAAGTGGGTTTTGGAGGCTGGCTACAAGATGTGGACCAAGACCCTTCAAGGTGCGTGAGAGCTGGAGCTGCTGGCGAGAGGAGCTGACCAGCTTGCGCTTGCTTGCAGAACTCTTTGGTACGCTCTCTCCCTGTCCCAGAAATGGGCGAGCTGCTGACCCTGAGCTCCCTGCAGACATGCTCGAGGACACCGAGGAGCCGCCTTCCATCGACCTGAACCCACGGTTCCAGCGCGAGTTCGTCTGGAAGGAGGCAGCCGTCAAGCTGCTCATCGACTCTCTCTTCCGCAACTCCTTCATCCCACCCGTCATCTTCAACCGCGTCGTGCGCGATCCCACCAAGCTCGTGCCGGCGGACCCGAACGAGCAAGAGTGGGAGGAGGACGGAGAGGACGAGGAGAAGCTCAGGCTGGTGCCGAAGAAGACATACGTTTGCTGCGATGTGAAGCAGAGGTTGACGGCGATTAGGCAGTGAGTTGAGTGTGGTGCGAAGCGAGGATCAAGCTGACGGTTTCGAAACAGGTTCATGAAGGACGAAGATGCGTTCGTTCGTCGTTCCTCGTTGGATCGTCACGAACGACAGCTAACTTCGAACCGCAGGTCGACGACAAAAAGATCAAGTGGTGGTTCGCGCAGCCGAAGAAGATGGGAGGGAAGGACCGGCTCCTCAGTCCTCAAGCGCAACGGGAGTTTGCTTCGCAGGCTTTCGAATGCGCCGTTTTCGAGGACCTCGACGCTGATCACCAGAAGAAGCTCTTTGGGCGGATTCAGGAGGGTCGGCCATTGTCGGCGAACGGTGGGCTCACGCTCGCTCTGCTCGCTCCGCGCCCCTGACTGACGGTTTTGGGTCGTCTCGCAGAGAAAGTCGCGGGCATCGATACCGAATACGCCAATTGGACCGACAAGCTCGTCGCGACCTACGTCAACCACGATGCGTGGGGCTTCAGTCCTGTACACTTTCTCCTTCGCCCTCTTCGCACCGTCTCCTGACCCCTTGCTGCACAGAGTATCACCGCTCTCGAGAGTGGAAAGGATTTGCTCGCCATCTTCAACATCGTCTACAACCTCTCCGTCGGCCTCTCCAACGCGCGCTACTCGGACGCCAAGAAGCAGGAAGCCGAGCTCACCGACAAGGAGATTCCCTCCATCGCGGTCCAGAACAAGATAACTCGCATCCTCGACCGCTTCCAGAAGCTCACTCTCCTCGACCCCATCGTCCCTGGAGAGTACGGAGCGGGGGTGAAGAAGGGTTCGCGGTTCCCGCACGAGGTCTGGAGGGAGCCCAAGATCTTTGCGCCGATTGAGGTGCACTGGGTTCCGATGGTCATCGCGAAGTGGGAGAACAAGTCGGATGGAGAACTGCTGGAACCGGTGGAGCGCATGAGGGAGGATCTTTATCGCGTGTTCCCCAAGAACGCCACTGTCGGCGCAGCGGGTGAGTGTCCCCTTTCCAAGGATGCACCAAGCTTGCAGGCTAACGTTTGTTTCTCATACGCAGTCGCAAAGCACATCAAGAACTGGATCCAGTTCGTTCCGCATCCCTTTCCTCTCCTTCCGCGCTGACCCACTGTCGTTCGCAGGGGCTTCGACTTCTCGACTCTCGTCGGCAAGTATAACGACGATGGTACGCTCGCCAACGCTCCTCGCCAACGCGCCGCTTCAGCACCCAAGCCTCCCAAACCTCCCGCTCCGAAACCTCCCTCTCCCAAAGGCAAGGGCAAAGCCGCTCCTCCGCCCGCACCGAAACCCGCCTCTCGTCCGCAAGCTCAAGCTCCACCACCTTCGACCTCTCGCCTCCCTCCTTCAGCTTCTCGCCTTCCTCCTTCGACCTCTCGTCTCCCTTCCGCAACCTCTCGCCTCCCTCCATCGACCTCTCGCCTCCCTCCTACGACCTCGGCACGCCCTCCTCCCACCGCCTCTACCTCCCGCCTCATCCTACCTCCCACTTCCTCCAACCGCCACCTCTCTCCCGAACTCGGCGCTCCAGGTCCCGCTCCCCGCCCGATCAAACGTTCCACCAGCGGCCCCTTCTCCCCCTCCGCAGCAAAGAAGGCAAAGGTCGCTCCAGCCCCGATCGTTCAGGTGGACCAAGCGGCGTTGGCGCGGACGAGGAAGTTCGAGGTGGAGAAGAAGCGGAATGCGGAGGCGGCGGCTTTTGCTAGGAACATGAGGAACGCGCCGGTGCGTTCTCTGTTAGGGAAAGCGTGGGTGGGGTGGAGCTAATGGTGGTTTGTAGTCGTATGCGGAGGAGCAAAGACCCGCGACGTCTTACGTGCCTCAGCCGGTTCAATATGGGTCGCGAGATCAGGTGCGTCGCTTTCTTGTCCTTCGTTTGCGCGTGAGTTCACTGCTGATTCGCTCGTGGCTTCTTACAGCGTTCCGGTACTCCTTCTTTTGTCCCGCCACCGGGCGTTCAGAACCAGGTGCGTCCGTTCCTCGAGCGCGCTTGTCGCCGGAACTGACTTGCCTCGCTCCCCAGGGTTGGTCGACGCAGCCTTACGTGCGTTCGCCCGCTTCTCTACGGATTCTACGGCTCACCTGGCTTCTTACGATCGCAGCAACCTCCGCAGCCTCCGCCACCACCAGCGCCACCGCAGAACCAGTGGGCGAACCCAAACGTTAGTTCTCCCTCACTCTTCCGCGCCCGTTCTCAAACTCATCGTTTGCAGTATCAGCAGCCTCACCATTTTCAACAGTACCCACCTCCTCAGCCTACCGCCACCCGATGCCTCAGCAAGCTACGGACCCTCGCTACCGTCCTCCTAAAGCCCAGGTCTGTCCCTTGCGTCCTTCCCGCTGGGCTGGCACTGATCTATCTTTGTTCCAGCAGCAGCAGCCGGCGCAAGGACTGACGCCATACCAACAGCAATTGATTGATCAGGCCCAGCTGCGTCAGAACGGGTGGAGGTAGAGGTCGAGGGGCTTTTTCGTTGCATTCGAACCTTTGTTGTCTGTTTTTGGGGTGGGTTACGGGCGTGCTCAATGCTCTTCGCTCGTCGAGTCGCGCGCTGCGAGAGGTCGATATGGGACTCCGGAGGATTTCTGTGCTGGCTGGCGGAGGAGGAACTTCGAGAGGTACGGTTGGGACACCTCTTGGAGAGCAATCCTCGCACGCTTTCTTTGCCCACAAGGAGGCTGAACGACCCAGCTGTCACCCTGAATCTGGCTGGCCCAGCGAAATGACGCCTTCGCGTGCACGCCGCGACTTTGCGAGATTTTGGTGCGTCCCTTCTCCCCCTCAACATGTCTGCCGCCGCCCACACCCCCGCTGCTGGAGCTGCTCCTTCTCCCGCCACGAACATCGTCTGGCACGAGGGAATTACCCAGGCGCAGCGCGACGAGCTCACGGGCCAGAAGGGCGTGACCGTCTGGTTCACCGGACTCAGTGGTATGCCCCTCCTCCTCCTCCTCCTCGTAGTTAAAACGCCGCTAATCCATTCGAGCAGCTTCGGGCAAGTCGACCCTCGCGTGCGCGCTTGAGCTCGCGCTGTTGGAGAAGGGCAAGCGCGCGTTCCGCCTCGATGGCGACAACGTCCGGTTTGGACTCAACAAGGACCTCGGATTCTCTCAGCAGGACCGCGAGGAGAACATTCGTCGTGTTGGCGAGGTACGCAGCTCTCCTCCCTCCCCTGGCGCCTCTGCGGCCGCAACTTTCTCTTCGACCCAGATCCTCATCTCCTACACGCAGGTCGCCAAGCTCATCGCCTCCTCCTCCACTGCCACTCTCACTGCCTTCATCTCCCCCTACCTCGCCGACCGCGCTCTTGCTCGCACGATCCACGAGGCGTCCAGCATCCCTTTCGTCGAGGTCTTCGTTGATGCTCCCCTCGAGGAGGTGGAGAAGCGTGATCCCAAGGGATTGTACAGGAAGGCGCGCGCGGGTATCATCAAGGGTGAGTTGGTCTTGTCTCTGTGGGGGTTGGGAGGAGGCCGGTGCAGGAGGGAGGGAGGGAGGGACGGGTGCTGGAGACGGGGACAGCCCGCCTGGCGGTCCCTAGGGAGAAAGCTCTGAAGGAGCTCACCGCACAGAGCCACCCTTTATTGCCTGAAGGACCCACACGCCCAGCGTCGCAGGAGCCACTCGAGAACCCCCAGCTAACGCTCCCTTCCTCACGCAGACTTCACCGGAATCTCGGCTCCCTACGAGGCTCCCGCCAACCCCGAAGTCCACATCAAGACGGCCGAGACCGACATCGCTGCTGGCGTGCAGGTCCTCATCGACTACCTTGCTGGAAAGGGGTACATCTGAAGACTGCATCGTAATTTATAGATGCGTTGCTCGTTCGTGGCTTGCTGCTCTCTGCTCTGCTCCCATTCTTGCCCCTGCGTCTTCAGGATCGGCGCAGGGAGATGCGAAAGCGAGTGGAGAAGGAGAAGGAGAAGGAGAAGGAGAAGGTCTGACCAAGAACAAGTCCGCGAGCGAAGTCGCTGAGGACCATGGACGACGATGGCGGACTCGACTCTAATGCAATGGATGCGTGTACAAAATGCGCAATGCTACACTAAGACCTCCTCCAAACCCAATCAGCTCTCCCCCTCGACCCTCAAAAGAGACAGAACCCACCGCACTCTACTCCCCCCCACTCTCCATCTTTTTCGCCACGATCCTATCCCTCTCCCCCTCCGCCCACCTCTCCTCCTCCCTCCC